>JAUPMG010038950.1:0-14343 GCA_031762675.1 Pachysandra terminalis | reverse complement strand
TTCAAATATATCTTTATAACAATATTTATATTTGAAATAAATTTTGAAATTCATCTTTATGACAATATTTATATAATGATCTTGTCATGATTTTTTCTTTAATTTCAAAACTATCATTTTTTTATATATTTTTTTTATCACTACAAACTTGTAGTTCATCATAGACTTACATAGAGGAACATGTGACAAATTCAGGTATGCAGTAAGTTAACTTTTTAACTTACCATAAAGAAACTTGTACAGATGTACATAAATTCATTGTAACCATGACACTCGTTACAATTACATTAAAAACACTCTCATTATAGCCAAGGTTTAAAGTCTCGGGATCGGGGATTGGACTGGTCCCGGCCAATCTTGATCAGAACCACCAATACCGATCGGTCAGGATCAGGTACAAAAGCATATTGCTGAGTTATTATTATTATTTTTTTAAATTGGAACGGACAGGCCAGTCGCCGGATCAGCAGTACCAATTGCCGGACCAAACCAGAACAAGACCAGCCTGGACCGTTCAATTTATAAATTTAAAAAAAAAAAACAAAAAAAAACATTGGATCAGTTGGACTGGTTGTACTGGCCGGTGGGTACTGGTATCGGCTGGATCTGTCCAACCCAAAGCCTTAAGAAACAACTATTGTATCATGGCTTGAGATCGGACCAAAGCCTTAAAGAAACAACTATTGTATCATGGCTTGAGATCGGAGGGCATGGCCGATCCCAGTACGGACCGGGCAACATGGACTGGATCAGTCCGATACTCGAAACCCTGATTGTAGCCCTTCATTCAACTGCGGGGTTTTATATTCTCACACAGTTGGCCAATGGAATGGCTAGACCTGTTGAGAATAGTTCAGGACTAGAAAATGTCATCAGAATCAAAACCACAATGAAGTGAGAGGACAAAGAACAACAAATTCTCCGCAAATGATATGTTACAAGAACAGATTTTTGGTATCGGAAAGCTAATACTGCAGAAACACTGGTTTTTTTGGAAGGGCAGAAACCATGGTTGGTTAAAATTAAATTTTCAATCCATCTAGTTTTATACCTATCTTCTGGTTACAAACTCTTCAAAGCTCTTCCACATAGCACAGTAACAATATTCACAGACCGGCCGGTCGAGAAAGCTATATACACCATTCATGTCATCAATACAGACCTTTTGACAGGCTTCTAGTGAATCGTCTCCCCTCGGGGGGATGTATGAGTCTCGGACGTTTTGAACTGTGCTGCTGATCATCTGATTCGGATAAAGGATCGTCACTATTGCTTAATTGTACATCATTGGCAGTTATCTCCTTGTTGTCAGCCAAATCAACCTTTCCGTCTAACGAGACAAGGGGATCATCTTGGTTGGAGAAAGGACAACACTCACTCTCACTGCTGTCAGGAACTTCCTCTGCCTCTGCCTCTGCCTCTTGAGAATCTTCAACACAAGACTCCAGCCTATCACTAGATTCAAGAGCAGGATCTTCTCTTCTACAACCAGTGTTTTCTTGTGATGGTGATCTTGGCTTATCTATTTTTTCTTGCTGATTTAGACCCACATGTTCCCTTACCAAACTATCATCATCACCTACCTGTACTTCTAATGAAAAATGGGATCGACAGATAGATTTTTCGGGAGATAAATCTCTGTCCTCATGGTATTCTTCCCGCTGCATAGAGCTTCCGGGATTCCAAGATGTTTGTGATGCACTTAAATCTTTGGAGGTATCTGAGGTTGTGCAAACTTCACTTGTGAAATCATCTAGTTGCTGACAACCGATTTCACCTGATGGTGAAAATACAAACTGCTCCCCAGTTTCTCTATCCTCCTGTATCAATAAATAAATAAATAAATAAAGCGCAAACATTTCAATCAGTTTCAACAAGCATCTTTAAAATTGTTATAATTCTTTTACTTTCATATTTGTGTATATACACACAGATATACTTATAGCAGGAAGTAATGGAAACAACTCGGTAAATTCTTTCGAAATAGAATTCAAATCCGATATGATCAAGCTAAGTCAAATCCAACCTCATAGACATTGAAGTAAATCAGAGTTCAACAAACTAGCTCCAATAAATCCAAATGTGATTCCATGTTAGTCTAGCTACAGTTGATAAAAATATTGTTGAATTGATTACCTGTCATGACATCTTTCACATGTTAGACGGGATAACAATTACTTCCTCTTTCAGACAAGTTTTAGCCTTCCAGTCCATAAACAGTTAGAACTTTGGGGCCATAATTGGTATCCAGATCCCTTTATATAGAAAGAATGATGGTTAAGTTCCACGAAGAACTAGAAGAAGTGCCAAAGGACATCACAAATCTTTCCAACCTTTTTTTAATGATTAGTGAATCTTTTATTAGAAAGGAGAAAGTAGATATGTACAAAGAGAGCGGTCACTCAGTTCGGGCAGCCAACCAAAAATGAGGAAAAAAGAAATACCAGAAAAAAGAAATACCAGAATCTCAGCAGTATCATTTTTATTGGTAATGTTGTAATCCAATGATCCTTTTCACATGGAATATCTCCCAATAGAGATCCTTCAAAAATCTAACTCTGGGTCCATTACCCAATTTCAAAATACAGAAGGACAAAACGAGACAAGTAATATTTTCCATAACTAAGATTGTGATCTATGGCCTGAGCATTCCTACACAAACCATTTGAGCTAATTGCATGCTTATGAAGATAACTAAAAATTGAATTCTATCATACTGGAGAATATTTTTCATTACTGTTTCCTTAGAAAAGATGGATTCCTTTCTTTCAGTACTGAGCCCACTTTTTTTCTTAGAAAAATACAATCTGCATATCATAATCATATCGTAGTATTTCACTTCAAAACCTAGGGAGAGGGAGGGAGGGGGAGGAGGGAGGGAGGAGGGACACAATAAAGCTCTTCTTCACCCAGTCATTCCCATTTGAAATTTCTATCACTGGATCCCAAGCTGTAGCTGCAAATTATCTGATTGAAATCATGGTTTTTGATCGATATGGATGGCAGAGCAGGATTCATTTTGGGATAATGCACTTTGTTAATGTTTATTTGATGTGGTCTTGGCTGCCACCACAAGTACTTCTGTGGCCATTATTTTACTCTACATCCCAAGATTACTAAAATAAACCCCAACATCAGTTGCATCCGCATTGATTGCCACCAAATTCTTTCCCAAACTGATTTTAAAACCACTGAAAAGTCTCAAAGTTTTTGGGAATACTTTTTAAAAGCTATGCACTGGATCTTCCATTGCCCCCATGAATACAATTGTTATATGCAAACCGTACATGAGAACTGTAAACTCCTCTGCCTCCCACTTCTTATCTTTTCACTAAGTCGCGTCCTCTAATTTCTTTGAGAAGCTACCAATGACATATCCAACATGAGTCAATAGCAATCGAATAGGGTATCCCTTCATCAAAGAGCTTTTGAGGATTTAAAGAAACAAAAGTTTGGAGGTACCATCAATGAATACCAAAAACAAGCTTAGCTGATACAACCTCTAATCTATCTTCTACAAAATTTCCCCCCTGTAAACACTATCTTCTCAACTTGCTATAGACCATATCAAGAAAAAATTCTAGCCAACTTGATCACATGTTTTCTCTATACCTAGCATATGAACCAACCTTGGTCCCTTTTATCTCATTCATTTTCAAGACATTCATTATCAATAAGAAGGCTATCTCAAATTTACTTGCCTTCAATGATAAAGATGTCTTTGATATAATCTTATCAGCACTTTTCACTAACCCTAATTTTCTAAAGTCGGTAGAAACCAATAGCTCATCCTTCTCAAGGATTAAAGGAGTGAAAGTGGCGTTCATTCTTCTACCAATCACAACGTTTAAAAATTAAAGAAAGAATCCGTAGTGTAACCATCAGGTCCAAGATCCCTGTCCTTGTAGAGCTTAAAAAAGCTTGCTTTATTTCATCAACTCAATTTCCTTTTGCAACCAAGAATTTTACTTCTTGGACAAGGTCTCCATATCTGAAAACCTAATCCCGGGTGTTATGCACCCTCCTTTTGAGAAGTAGAATCAAAAAAAGTACTTCATTAGTTCCTTTTAACCATACTTGGGTTTCCTCGTATCTCCTTTTTTTACTTAAAATATGAAGCTCATTCAACTAACATAATCTAATTTCCCCCCTCTTTGGTGTCTCAAACCCTTCAGTTGATATCACTCATCAGAAGTTTTCTACGCTCCTTTATCTTCTCAATAGAGCCATTTTCAACCAAAATTTTATATTGGATGCCATGAAGATATTTTGTTTCAGACCGTATCCTTGTGTTCGATATATTGGAATTTCTTCATAAGTGAAACACGTCCAAGTAATTAGAGAATGCACTCTATTCACCGTCTTCGTTACCAATGATCAGCAGTTATTGTTTTCTTCAGTAAATTACGCAACTGGACACTGATTTGAAATCGGTTCAGAGCAAGCTTTGTATGGTGGCAAATCCCCTACTACTATTGCTGATTCTACTTCTTCATATCTTTACAGAAAGTAAATCAAATTAAAATACACCTTATCATCTTTTATTCTCTGAATTAATAATCCAGACTCTCACCACCATATATAATTCCAAAAAATAATAATAAACCATAATATATATTTCAGTTTTACCAAAAACTTCAATCAGATGATGGACTTCTCTCTCGAGTTGCTTTTATGGTTTTGAACTCTAAATTTGGTATGGAATATGGTCCCTATGAAAAAGGAATTAGTTGTGGATGTTTATGGAAGTCTTGAAGAAATATGTAAAATTATAAATGCTCATAGTAGTTTAAGGAATCAACAGAATTCTAATATAACAAATTAACAAATAAGCATCAGTACAGACACTTTACATAGAGAAAGGTAACAATTTAAAATAGGAAATATTATATCAATAATAAAGTGATGAAAGCTGTCTTGCATGTCTAAAATGATAAACCATTACAAAGCTACACATCAATGCATAAAACTATAAAATTTCTAATTATGTAGAGAAGAAACATCATCTGTTTACGAATAGCATAGCCAACAGCCTTTCTTTGTGTGTGGCTGTTTTTTTGGGGGAATGGGGGTTTATGGTGGTTAGAGCATCCTGAGTTATGTTCCTGCCCTAGTCTTTTTAAAATTTTATATTTAAAGTTTATTTTCCAACGTCAACAACAACAATAATGAAAAAATGCCTTATCCCAACTAAGCTACACGAATCCTGTTCCTCAATCCCAGTTTATCATAAACCATATCAGTCAGATTATGTATATCCAAATCCTCCAAAACTGATCCCATCCAGGTTCTTTTTGGTCTTCCCCACTTCCTCTTAGATCTTCAATGTGTACCCTCTTGTACCTTCTTACAACCATCTCCGTAGGTCTCCATAGTGCGCATAAAACTTTTGCTAAATCCTCTTATGACATGAATCCAAAATCATCATTAAAAGTTTATTTTCGAATAATTAAAATAGACTTGAGATAAGAAAATTATAGGTGCCATTTGTGTCCACCGGACGTTGAGAAATGCTTAGCTATTTCTACACACATGAGAAATTGTTCCTTAATAAATGATGAAAAGGAAAGGAAAGGTTGGAAATTTGACTCAAAGGGAAGATTCTAGGTTAAATCTTTCTATGTGCAGCTGCTGTGCTACCAAGAGGAAGGATGTATATCTAGGGATTACATTTCTACCCATGGGGATGTGCTTGTGTGGACTCTAATGCTGGTACTTATAGTGGGAAATTGATTCAATGAGGTATGAGCACTCTATGTAGGTGTTTGTTGTGCAAGGGAAAAGAGGAGAATGTAGTACTTTTATTCATCATAGCAAGATGTGTGATATCTGGTCGTTTTTCTTTTCACTTTTTTCAATATATTAAGTCTTTCATAAGGAACTGAGAAGCTGTTCTTTTCGTAAATTTGCAATGGCTTCAACTTGAAGGCTATGATTCTCTAGAAAATCCTCCTACTTTTCATTTCTTGCTGCAATTGTGAAAGACAACAAAGGAGCTTTTTGAAGAACAATTGCATTCAATCTAGACATCTTGTTCAGTAGGCCATTGGGTATTAGAATGGTCCTCTATTCTTTAGGATATAAGGGGTTCAACGCAAATGTATTCTATTGGAATTAGAGAAGACTTTTTGGGGTGTTAAGTCCTTTTCTTGGGTAAATTGGGATATAAGTCACCTTGTAGTGAAAACAAGGTTTTAAATGTCGCTATTGCTATATATATCGCCACTAAGGGAAAAAGGAAATATCACTCGATACATCAAGGTAAATATTGACGTCTCCCAAAAAGTTGGAAAAATGGGAGAAACCATTGGAAAAAAGGGAAAAGTTTCAATAAAACTTTATGAGATTCATATTTAGGCATGTTTACACCTAAATAACTTAAAACACTAATAAAAATAATGATATTAACCCATTAATGTATGTATAGGTAAGTAAGGGAGTCACTGTCTACATAATCAGTCGCTATTATACTCAAGGAAACATAAATAGAAAATTTTATATTTAAAAATAATAACAATAATAATTATCTAATATCCAATAGAAGCTTTTCAACACAAATACATGATAATATACATTCAAAACATGTGGCTCGATAGCACATGGTGTTCTTTATAGGTTCAAAGTTTTTAAGATTTTCCTCTAGAACTATTTTGTACTTATAAATTCATGATATTGCAACAAGCTTAACATAGGCTGTTAGCTAATAATTATCTAACTAGTTATCCATTACAAATCTGTCCGTTTGAAATTTCTTCATGTTTAAGATATTTTAAATTATTTTCAGTTTTCAAGTAAAATAAAGTTTCTAATAATTTGCTAGTATTTATTTGGTAAAAAAGTTGAACCAATTAGTAATATTTTAACGAAATTATTACTTTATAAATCAAACATTTGGAACCATTAAAGTCTGTTTTTTAAAAGAATTATATACATTTTAAATTGATTTTTATAAAGTAACTAAAGCAAATATATTAAAATAAATTCATTTTTTCAGCCAATGCATCATAAGCTTCCAATATATGCACAAATTATTAGAATATTAGACGATCAAACAGTACATATTAGGTGAAAATCCAATAAACTACATTTTCCCAAACTTTTCGTGGTTTCAATCTCTCAATCTACAAATTCATAGTGAAATGCATGCCAATCCATCACATACGTAAATTGGCATGCATTTCCTTACAATTTAATGCAAATTAAACCAAAAAAAGAAAGAAAAAAAAAGAGTTGTAACAATTTTTGACGAAGAACATGTCAAATTCCACTAATTTACAAAATAAGTGATTTAAAATTCAAATTTCAAGTGTTAAGAAAAAGATTTGCGAATTTTAAGCATTTTTTATTGATCGAAATAAGGGGAAATTATCCCTATTCGACCTCTTATAATGATTTACGCACGTTAGAAAAAGGAAATTATCGCTCAATATCGCAATATATCACCAATATCACGATATATCGCTTGATATAATGATATATTTCCCGATATATTATAAAATAAAAATTACACCCTGGATTTATATCGCCTCCTAGGGAAAGGGGATATATCGAAGGATATATTGATATTTAAAACCATGAGTGAAAGAACCTATTTCGTTTTTTCAGCATTGGTTTGCAAATTCTGCTCTTGCTCTTTACTCATCTTAATAAACAACTTGTTGATTTGAGATCCGTAAACACATAATTTGTTCGATGATCTAATGGAAATCTATGGAGAAATACTTGAGAAGACCAGGTTTCATAAATTTTCAGATTTTTTGTCCCCATATAGAATTGTTCAATTGATGTTTTAACACTAGTTTTTACAACTAAATGCTGAAATTATAGGAAGAACTGAAGAAGTAACTGTAGTAGAGATTTGCGGAGTAGCCTAAACTTCCAAAAAAAGAGTAAAAATTACTCTTTGATTCGTTGAGTAGAAAGTGTGTGTGTTTTTAAGGTAACACTATTACCAGAGCAACTTTGGTTGCTTTGAAAGCGTCACAAATTTTGAATGTGTAATGGAAAAATAAAAGTTGTTTTTGAAGCAACCAAAATTGCTCTTGCAGTAACACAACCCTTTTTCCTAATTAGCCAAAATGGACTAATGGAGAGATCTTTTTACACCGAAACCAACTTAAACATTTACTGAAATTGATTTGATTGATTTTCTGTTAAGTTCTCAAATGGAAGGCAATGAAGCTTTGGTGGAAGTGCTCTAATACTTTCATCAAAGTTTTACATTTTTCAACCTAAGAACCAACAATAATGTTAATCTTTAAAAGTCAAGTGGATTACAAAGTGAGTAAATGACAACAACAAAATTAAAACTTACCTACAAATAGTTGGGATCGAGAGCAGAATTCCTTGTTAACAAAAAAAAAAAAAAAAGAGAGCAGAATACCTGCTATGTCATTCCATCTTCTCAAAAATCACATCTACAGGTAGATTATGTACCTTCAAATTTGTACTAACCCACTCCATCTAGGCCTGTTTCAATCTTCATCTAGACCTTTTAAATGCGTCAGCTTACACCATTTCACAACTTCCCAAAAACACAGCCATTAGTATTTTCGTTACAGGTCCAAACCATCTCAATTGAACTTCTGCTATGTTATTCCTATTGGGGCTACATCTAGATTCCCTTCAATCCATTCATCTTGTATTCCATCTGTCATTCCACTCATCCATCTCCACACCATCATCTTATCTTTCATATATTTATCTCATATTGGTTCAGAACTAGTGGAAGTGGAATAAATTTAGCTTAACTTATTCAACTTAAAGGAATTATGAAAATATGGTTGTTTCATCACTCAGTTGCTCTTTGAGATCATCCAATCAATCTCCGTTTTCAACAAATTCATCTGGTCTCAATAGCTTCTCCATCCACACTTTTTTTGTATGGCCTTCTCAATCCACTCATTGATTCCACAAGCATCTTCTTCGGATGATACTATTCCCATTTCCGCTCTTCCATTAACAAATGCAAACATCTCTTTGGCTACTATTTCAAAGATTCCTTTTTATCAAGTTCAATAATGCATGTAACTTTGTTCACAAAATATTTCGTCCTGTTTTATTATATGCTTTTAACATGCCATCTTTTCAATGTCTAACCACCATAATTCAGTGACAATGTTAGCTTTTGTGTTGTTAAAACAAAGTGGCATTTGATGATTGGATTGCTACAATGCCATAATATTACATTTTGAAAAAAGGAAGCATGCTATAATTAAATAGAAAAATACTGCACTATATTACTATGATGAACTAGAACTAGAACTAGATACCTCTATTGGTGACATAACTTCCTTGGACCGATCAAAAGATGCTATCTGGTCCAAAGCTCGATTTGTTTCCTCAGGGATTGACCCTGCATTCGCTCCTGGCTCAAAAAACTCCCTGAAAACCAAATCTGAATCTCTAACACAATGAACACTCCTCAGGGGTGATGTTGCTAACAGTGTCATTTCAATGCCTTGGTCAGTACTAGATTTAGATATATTACCACGACACGTCTTTACTGGACTGCATCTCTCCACAAGAATTTCTACACCAGTTTCTTTCTCAATATTATTTTCTGAAAATTCAGAAGTATGATGCTCGTCACTGCAAGCATCGGGAGAGATTTCCTGAGAATGATCTTTAAGGAGTTCATAGATCAAATTCTGGATACAAGCACGTTTAAGAGAAGCCTCAGCAGATGGAAACCAATCTGTGTTGAGCTGAAAAGAAAAATGTCAATATGTATTAATAACCCAATACATCTCAGATGTAAGGAAATATAGCATGTCATAGTGAGCAGACTATCAAAGTACATTTGGTTACTGTCAGTTAAATTGAGAGTTTTTCACATGAAAGAAAGTTCTAAAGCTGGTAGTCACAGTGCGCTTGGTTACTGCAAACAAACCGAAGAATTTCCCTCCCATCACTTTTCAGCAATCAACATGCAATAATTTTATTGCATAACCATCCTAACTTTAGCGAATGGAAGTTATCAAGTAGAAATTACCAATACTCAATATAAGCATACAAGCAAAAGAAAACCTAAGAAGAGATCAGATGCTCTCTTCAGTTGACATCCACTTCATTCACTAGTCTGACCTTGTTGACATCAATTGCTTCAGATTCCCCTTTTAGAGTATTTCGTATTTCTTAAAAAATTCATTCCCATACTGAGCCATTATCCATTATATGTCACATCTCATAGGACAGTATTTCCTATTTTTTGAGAATTCACTCCCATACACGTCGTTATTCATTACATTGGGTGTGTGTAATTTCACTGCTGTCTTTTTCCTTTAACTTTGCTTGTTTCCATTTTCTAGTAGCTGTTGCTGGCTGTCTACAGTCAACTACCTTGTATCTGCTTTGTTCTCTTTCTCTCAATAAAATTTATCAAACAGGAAAAAATCCAGAACACAGACTTGATCCCCTCATACAGTTAAATTCATTTAATTAGATTGAAATGTGAAATGAAAAATTTGAATTCGTTAGTGAAAATAATCCTAAGCTTCTGAGACGAACAACATGTTATAACTAATTACTTTACTAAGCAAGGCAAAACAACACTTTAGGTGTGGTATATTTGATCCAATGGAACAGATAAACGGAAGGAGACGAGTATTTCTACAAATGATTAGGTCAATAGAATTATTGCACATACAAAATTGCTCCTGCAGCATAGGTTGCTACTTCCTATAATCCGTGCTACAACAGTACAATTAGATTATATGATTACAATCCAAATTGCCAGTTACATAGCATAGACCAGCAATTTTCAAGTTGCGAAGCAAGTGTGGAGATGAAGTGCAGAAGTAATTATCTATGAGGAAGAGACAAAGAGTAAATAACTAATATTTGTTTCAGGAACCCATATTTTCATTTAGATAAATATATTACTACTAACACCTTACTGCAAACATGCCATCCTCATGTACAAGTTCCTTCATTAACGGGAAGAGAATGAAAAACACAATACAGACCTCAGGGATGGCGACTTCAGAGCTTGAGATTCGGGGGGAGTTGGATATAGTTGCAGCCTTCTTAGACACAACTAAAATACTAAGCCTTCTACAAACCAGGGATGGTGAATTTGGAGTAAGAGGGGTCTATTTTCAGTGAGATCTTTCTTTTCCTTGATTCCTGATTGACATCTTACTGCTTTCACTATTCTGGAATGGATCATATTCCTTCCAGAGTGGCGCTCTTCTATGGTCAGCAGCATCAAATAAGATTTTGACTATAGAGGACCTGCTTGCAAGGAATTGAATCACTCCTAATAGATGCATCATGTGTTAAGGGGAGCAGAAACAAAAGATCATTTACTTCCTCACTGTGGAGTCAATATTGCTCTTAGTAATCCAGAACAAATTCTATTCCTTATAAAGTAGCGCTCTTCTTATGGTCAGAAGCATTAAATAAGAAATTGACTGTAGACACCCTGAATGCAAGGCATTCGACCATTCCTAGGGAAGTAGAATCAAAAGATCATTTACTTCTTCATTGTCCAGTCGCATTCAAGGTGTGGCCTCATTTCTTGGGCAGGTCAGGCTTCAATTGGGTTATGCTGGAGGTTCCGAAGGAAGAGAGGCAGATTCCATCTTATTTGAAACATTTTTCCTGCATCTAAGTGTAGGCCTATTTAGATGGAAAGAAATGTGCAAACTTCTGAAGACAAGTTTGGGAGTGAGGTGTCTATGCAGTGTTCTTTGACTTCTTTATCATAGATTTTCCATGTTCAAGGACTTCGCAGGAGTCGATTACTCTTTATTCTGTGGGGATAAGCGATCAAGTATTTTACTATTATTATTTTGTATTTAGCAAACAATGCTAGCTATATGCATACAATTTGTAACTATGTCAACTACTGTACGTTTTCCAGTTAAAGCTACCACTATTATCAGTTTTTCATCAGAATTGTCTCTCTCCTATAAAGAGGGGGTTTATCTGGAAGTCCTCTAAAGGTGCATTGCACTGTTGTTGAAGCTTCACTATTACATGTTTAGGGAGCTCCATTACATAAGCAGGTGAACATTTGAAATTGTAGATTATCACTTTTGTTAATATCCTGTCGGTTTGTTGGTTTAATACACTGTTCAAGCCTTCAGGGAGGATCTAACACAACATATACGTACACACACACACACACACATATACAGAGGGAGGGAGAGGGAGGGAGAGAGAGAGAGAGAGAGACAGAGAGAGAGAGAGAGAGAGAGAGAGAGAGAGATGGATAGCGTATGTGATATGTAGGGCTGTTCAGACTGTACCTAAAATACCCGAGCACGCCCTAAAATCCACACTTATTTCCAATTTTCTATGTACAAGGATATTCCTTATATTATCGAAAGATTAAATTCCAGATATCCATGTAAGCCATTGACACAACAAAGAGTGTTGAAAGCCAATTGCAACAAATGTTTGAAGCTCAGAGGGTGCAGGAAGCTAAAGGAGAATTGAGACTCTCCGAGGCATCAAGGATGAAAATTTTCTTATTCTTTTTTTTCTTTTTAATACATGACCTCTACAGAAAAACAAAAAGGCTAAAAGGTTCATAGGGGATGTCCATGATCACTATCTAAGTGAAGATAGAAAAATATCACGAGGATGTGACAACTACCAAAGCAAAAAACTTAGCATGCCATTAAACCCATAAGAATCATTCAAGCAACAAGAAGATTAAGTAACAGATCCTAAAGTCCAGTCCTGCATTTTTATATTTATCTGTAAGCAAGTTCCAAGGGACAATAAGATCTTGGAGAGAACAGATACCCTATGCCACAATTTGGTCTTTACAATTTTGAATGAAATGCAGTTAAGTGCATGCTTTATCAAGTTATGTGGGTAATAGGAGATTTTCGCTTTCATGACTCAAGTATGAGTCAGGACAAAAACAATAAAATAACAGATCCTACAGTCCAGTCCTGCAACAAGAAGATTAAACAACAGATCCTACAGTCCAGTCCTGCATTTTTACATTTATCTGTAAGCATGTTCCAAGGGACAACAGGATCTTGGAGAGGACAGATACCATATGCCACAATTTGGTCTTTACAATTTTGAATGACATGCAGTTGAGTGCATGCTTTATCAAGTTATGTGGGTTATAGGAGATTTTCGCTTTCATGACTCCAGTATGAGTCAGGACAAAAACAATAGAATAAGTCAATATGAGGTCAATCAACATATTGCAAAGCAATTAAGAATTAAAGCACTGATCTTCAAATCAATGACCTCCCACTATAAGGACCTAGTCAAAGAATAACCCAGATCTCAAGAAAACACAGACTTGAGTGATGCAGAGCAATTTTAAGTCGTACTAACAGCTTGCAAATTTTTATTGTACTAAACAATCAGGCAAAATAAATGGGTGCATCTGTATGTAGTCTGTGTGCACAGTACAAAAACCAGAGTAAACGTCCACATAGACAATGACAGTGAACAGCAGAGAAAGTCCTCATTTAGAAACATGTAACTTTGCGTACAACCATGTGACTATTAATCTCTTTTGTTTCTCACTAAAACAAAGACATTCCCTTGTTGAAAATAGTACAAAACAAACTATTTTCACCAATGAGTCAAGCTTCACAAACCCAAATGAAGTCGCACAATAAATTTTCAAGGCAACTTCCATGCTGAAGTTCCTGCCGTGCTTTTCATTAAATTCAATCATATAATGAAGGCTAAGGATGAAAATAGTACAAAACAAACTATTTTCACCAATGAGTCAAGCCTCACTAACCCAAATGAAGTCGCACAATAAATTTTCAAGGCAACTTCCACGCTGAAGTTCTTGCCGTGCTTTTCATTAAATTTAATCACATAATGAAGGCTAAGGATGAAATCTGTAATCAACAATGTGTACAAATTTCAAAAGTATCGTAAATATTATCCTAATCATCACTACTCAAGCTCATTCCCAACAATTTGGGATCTGCTACGGAATCATGCATTGGAAGTTTCAAGACTTTAAGGAGGGTTGCATCACGTTGACAGCAGGTTGGAAGCTTGTGTGAAATAATTTTATAGGAAATTTGATTTATTGATAGTATATAAATTGAGAAAATATTAGACTTTGAATTTTAAAAATGTCAAAAGGGCAAGAAGATTAGGATATTAACTCAATTTGCCTAAAGAGCCAACAGAAATCATAGAAGTGCATGCATGTCCCACTATCCAAAATAAGATAAAAAAAGAAGATAAATTCAGGGTGGGGTTAAAAAAAGAGGAGATGACTTACAAAGTGGCAAAACTTTGTTATCTTGAAAGGGTTGAAGTTTACAGGAGCTTCCTCCAAAAACAGTTCCACATAATGAAGCAAAAAAAGGCCACAGTCAAATGAATTTTCCTGCTGCGGCA
>JAUPMG010038908.1:0-14345 GCA_031762675.1 Pachysandra terminalis | reverse complement strand
ATTAGATTAGCATGAGAACTATAGTATTTCTTTTCTGCTGTTTTGTTTTATTGCCTTAGTTTTTGATTGTTATGAGAACTAGCTACTTTATTTTGATTATTTTTCCAAGTTAATAAAATCTCAGTACTTTCAATTATTTTGGCAATGTATTGATTGCAACTCCCATGTGGATATGGGGTGAGAGTCATGTTTCTAACTTATAAGGACTCATTTGAGAACTCTTAAGTTCGGGATGTGACGATATGGAAGTGGCAGTCATGTTTCTAACTTATAGGGACTCATTTGAGAACTCTTAAGTTTGGAATGTGACAATTTTAATCATATCCCTTTATTGGGATGTATTGATTTCTAAGCCATTAGATGAGTTCTCAGCTCTCCTAGTTCAACTATGTTTATATTTTTGAATATTTGAATTCTAGTAAGTTTCTAACTCCAATGGAAGCTTCTAATTACTGTTTCTAATCTTAACAATTGATTGGAGTGTAATATCTCCTGCAAGATCTAAACCATTCATTCTAACTTAAAAGGTTATGATTGTGTGTGTTGCACTTAGTTTCCTAATTGTACAACCCACCAATCATAATCAGTCAATAGTCAAACGATACGGTTACTTACTAAAATTTCAAATTAACCCCTATTTTTTTGGTATTTACACCTAAGTCCTATATTTGGTTTGGGTTATTACACTATCTGAGTCCTACATTCCCAACGTTCACTGGTCAGACTAGGAATGTTAAGGAACACATTAGTTGCTTTATTGAGGTGTTGGGAGCTCACGCCTCCGACTATGATTTGCAATTAAAGGAGTTTTCTAAGTCTTTGTCTGAGAAGGATTATACATGGTACAATAACCTCGAGCCAAACTCTGTGTTTATTTGGGAAGACATGGCATCCCTATTCTACAAGAAAATTTTCATCACTGAAGAGGCATATATCACCATGGATCTAAGCCGAGAGTATCAGGCCCTTCAAAGGGTCTAGTGGACTTTGTTAGGTGGTTTCGAGGTCTGGTGATGACTTGCACCGAGATCGTAGATGAAGAGAAGTTTGTACAACTATGCATGAATGGGATTATTTGCGAGTACAGGATCCACCTTAAGAATTTGAATATCTTGAGTTTCTCTCGACTCATCGAGGTTGCTCGAAGGACGAGCATCTCATTGCCGTCTTTGAGCAATAATAATAAGTCTGAAAAGAAGAGAGGGGCCGAGAGTGCCTAGAAGGAGGGACACTCCTCGAAGAAGCCGAAAAAAATCTAAGGGGGATGATGACTGCCCTATCCCAGCCGAGTCGAATTGCTCACCAGCCTAGCTGGATGTTTTACTGAAGAGTTGGATCAAACACAACCGCATCATCCTCTCGGTGCCGAATAAGGAACCAACTGCTCAGGATAGGAGGAACCCTAAGTTCTGCATGTTCCATTAGCTTCTTGGACATCAGAACTTCGATTGCTATTCCCAAAGGCTTTACAATCTGCAGGTGAAACTCAGGGAGATTGATCTCCATCCCTAGGGAGTGCATACTGATCCGCTGCTCAATCAAAAGGGAAAGGAGGTCATGAACGTCGTCTTCTCCGAGGTGTTGGGAGAAATTGTTTCTAGAAGGGGGCCTATTTTGCCCTTTTAGCAGCTCGAGGAGAGCCTCAAGAAGATGGGCTTCTCGAGACAGGAGCAAATTGCTATTTGGGCCTATGCCCAGAGGTTCTCTTTGCAGGAGGCAGAAGAGTCTTGTACTGTTAATGTGGCAAGTGATGGTGCTATCACATTTAGCAAGGAGGATGGTTCCTCATGAGAACCACGATCGAGCTTTGTACTTGAATTCATTTTTCCAAGGATTCAATGTTCGAAAGGCACTCGTCGATGCTATTCATCCTTGAACATCATCCCGCTCAACATCCTGATAGCCATTGAAGTTTCTTTGGATCGGATTAGCCCTCAGGCAATGAGGATCTACGGCTTCGATGCTCGGAGTTGATTTGCAGTGGGTCATGTGACCCTCGAGCTTCAGGTTGGACCCTACAAGCATCCCACTCTCTTCCATGTACTAGACAGTAGACCAACTTACCATATTGCCCTCGGAAGGCCTTGGATTCACAGGTGTCTTCTTGTCCCTTCCACATGTCACTAGTGTTGCAAGGGAATACAAAATGGGAATGTGGTTTGACTGGTGGCTGATCCTTGTCCCTTTGATGTTGATGACATTGTGGTAAATTCGAAGGAACGTGCTGGTCACCTCAAAGTGTTAAGAAGAGTGTTTCAACGCTGCAAACTTTTTAACCTCAAGATGACTCTAGCTAAATGCGCCTTCGAGGTTATGGCTGATAAGTTTCTTGGTTTTATTGTTCATAGGTAAGGCATTGATCTCGATTTGACTAATTCCAAGGCGATCCTCAAGATGGCTCCTCCTTAGGACCAAAAGCAATTGAAGTCCTTCCTCAGGCTAGTCTCTTACAGTCAAAGGTTCATTCTCTATCTTTCTTCATATATCTCTTCATTCATGGTTTTGCCTTGCAAGGATGCTTCATTTGTCCAGTCGCCAAAGTGCCAACAAGCCTTCTAGAACATTAAAGATGTTCTGAAACATCTACACCATAATTGCACCAATGCCTGGGAAACCTTTGCGAATGTATTTGGCTACTTTGGAGGATGCTATCGGAGGATTACTTGCTCAAGAAAATGATCAAGGTGTCGAGAAGCCTAACTACTATATCAACAGACTTCTGCGAGGTGCATAGTTGAAGTACTTCCGGGTGAACAAGTTTTACCTTACCCTTGCTCATGCGACTCGAAATTTGTGGAATTACTTGTTGGCATCCCCTTATGCTTTTGATCACTTAGGTGAATCCAATAAAGTATCTTCTACTCAGCCGGTGTTGACTGGGAGGTATACAAAGTGGCTTCTGCAACTTTCAGAGTTCGATATCATGTGTGAAACACCTCATGGCATTCGAGGTTAAGCTGTGGCTGATCTACTAGTTGTCTTCTCTGAGGTTGAGGAATAAGAGCTACCAGAGTTCGAGATTGCTGTAGCCGAGGATCGTAAATGGCAGATGAAGTTCAATGGGCCAGCCAACTCCAATGGAGGAGGGACTGGCATCGAGTTCATCTCTGATGGCGAGTATCATTTGTATTTCTCCTTCAAGATGGATTTCTTATGCTCGAACAACAGGGCCGAGTATGAGGCTCTATTGATTGGGCTGATTTTGGATAGACGGTTGTGTATGAGCAAGCTGCTAGTTTATGGAGATTTGAAGGTTATTGTCTCCCAAATCAATGAAGATTTCGCTGTTAAGGAGCTAGAGTTAGTGCCGTATCGAACGAAAATCCGGGCTTTCATAAATAATTTCATTGAATGCACTCTAATGGATATTCCGAGGGTGACAAACTATCTCTTAGCCAACCTCGGGAGCAGAATTACCTATTGGCAGGAGTTCCTTGGAGAGGTATGCCAGTTTAAGAAATTTGAGGTCGAGGAGCCAAAGCTTTTGATCGCGCATCGGGAAAATCGGCTAAAGAAGTCTTGCCGACGCTCGAGGGGCATTTCGAGGCCGAATTCTCAACTGATTTTCTCTAAATCGTTGGTTCGGCCCTTTGTTGCTCAATCAATAGGAGAGACCGAGATTAGTGTCTCCGAGTCTCAGGGGAAGGCCACTAACGTGCCTCCTGCTTCTCGGGCATCCAGTTCCAGGAGGCCAAAGACCCGGGCTGAAAAGGTAGGTTGATGATTTTAATACAATTTAATGTTTTCTTCTTACTTTTGTAGGACTCTACTAACACATAGCCTCATTGATTGACAGGGGAAGAGTGTCGTTGAGAAAATTGTTGAAGAGAGGCCTATTTAGCTTGTTCTGTCTTCCCCTAAGATAGACAAACACCCAACCACAAGTAATTGCTTGATGATTCTTCTCATAAGTTCATAGGTAGTTTTTTCTTCTCATCCAAGTTCCTCTTTCTTTGATCTGGGTCTTCAGAAAAAGAGAAGGCTGCAGAGATCCCCGCTGTCTTTGAGCTTGAGTCCCTTGCGAAGCTTAGTCTGAGACCCATGGAGGAGGGCTGAGCACAGACCTAACGCTCACTCTCTCCCGGAGATCTCTAAGATGAGCTTTGATGACATAGTTATTGAATTGGCCGTCTATCAAACTAAGGATAGAGGGGATTCAACGATGCAAAAACCTTACAAAGGTCCTGTTGGGACCATATCCACCATAGAAGCTTCGGAGGATGAAGAAGACGAAATCGATCGCGAGATCACTGCTTGGATAATGGCTCAGGATGAAGCCAAATTTCCTGACAAGTCTTCAAGTGCCTCTGAGGATTCTGAAGATCACGAGGTTACTGATGAAGCCTATCCCAAGGTTGGCTCTCAAGATGTCATGGTCACTGGGATAGAGAGGTCGGTTTAGATTACTACCGAAGTCGATCCTCGAGGTGCAGAGAATGGGGAAGAGGAACCAATGGAGAAGGAAAACGGTGGTGGGGATGCCCAAGAGCAAGGGGTTGAGGTCTCCATCCCTGAAGGTCAAAACATGGATCCAGTGGTTGAGCCCCCAACACTCGAGTCAAATACAGAGACAACAGTCCCTTCAACCGAAGATGTATCTGTCTCAAGGGGAGGTGGCGATGTCGGGGCTTTACCGAACTTGTCAACTCTTTCCTCCACTTCCGCCATAGTCGAGGCCTTCGTGCCTTCTGGTCAAACGTCGAGCGCCCCTGCGACTGTTGAAGAAACCAAGATTCCCCCTATTCCATCTCCTGAAGGTAACCTCCCTCTATCTTCCACCATGAATATTTTGAAGCGACCCCGAAAGGTCGAAATATCCAAGAAGCAAGGGGAAATAGAAGAAGCGCAACTAGTGATTGATATTGAAGATGACCCTGTTGTTTCCCCTTCTCTTGATGTTGCCTCTGCTTCCACTGATCCTCCACAACCGAAGAAATAGAAGGTTGAGCACTTCAACCAACACATCATGGTATTCAAGTAATACTTTATTCCAAAGGACTTGGTGAAGTGGATGGAAGTAGTCTTCAATGTCTCTGGTGAGGTTTTTGATAATGCCTTGGTTCCTTCTCTGTGGGTCAGAAGTGCGGGGTATATAGAGTTTTGTACTCCGCTAAGCTCCATATCAGAAACAACATTCGAATCTCTTACCGGTGAAGAGATCCGGAGTTGGAAAGAGAAGATCCTTGGCATAGAGAATCTAGACTTCAAAGTGGATTGGTTGAAGTCTCGAATTTCCCAGATTGAAGGAGACGTATCCTAGCTTATGCGAAGGTATGAACTCCAACTGAAGGTCGCGCAAGTGGATGGGACAATTTAGAGACTCGCTGAGGCCCGAGGAGAGAGATTCAAGGAAGCTGAATCATTGAGGCATGATTTGGCGGCCAAAGAACAAGAGATCCAGGACATTGAGGTATCAACACTCGCGTGCGAAGAAGAGAAAGAGAAGAACAAAAGTAAGTTGGATCCAATTTCCCGGTTGAGCTTGTTCTGTCTTGTTTTAATAGTAGTAATTCTTCAACCATTTTCCATTTAAAAATTCCTCCTGAGCATTTTCTTCAAAAGACAAAATTTTATAATAACCAGAGGCATAAACTTGAATAAGTTCGAAGGGGTTTGTCCCACTGAGGTGCGAACTTAGGCTTGATGGTATTGCTACGTTCGGACCATGAAGCTCTGAGAATGAGGTCACCTGGTTCAAAATCTTGAGGCGTTACCTTCTTCTAATATGCTCTAGAGATTACTTGATGATACTGAAGATTTCGAGCAAAGGCTTTGATGTGGATTCAATTATATTAAACCACTAGCAATAGGACGAATCCTTGCAGGATAGTACTATGTTGAGGGTTTCGAACCTCAACCAATTAGTATTGATACTAAATTGAATAGTGACAAGAAAGAATTGTTATTTGTGTATGAAAATTAGAAATTAAGAATGCAACTAACAATTATAAAATTGGATTAAAGTTGAATTGAGGAAGGCTAGGGTATTGAATTCACCATTACTAATGACCGTGGATGATCCTATTAATTTTAGGGTATTTCTAATTCTATAAGATACGACTTGTGTGGCTACAAGCACACATCAAAATCACAAGAAAGAACATCCTAATAGGAAATAGGTGCAACCCATCTTCGGTTGGAATGGATTGTCCGCCAATCCACTATGTTGCGGCACGATCCGTCTTCCCTACGCATGGATTGTCAAATTGCCTATTCGGATGTAAGTATGCACCGTTGCACATTCATTGTATTTATAATCACATAAAATAAACACAATAGAATTCAATCAAGATAAACAAATTCTAAGATAAGAAAAATGCTTATCAAAATTGAGTAAATCCTTACAATGATTGTTCAAACAATCCTCAAGAACATACAACTATCAAATATAAAGAACAACCCTAAATTAATAGATTCAACCCAATGCCAAAAGATGTGGCTACATCAATACCCCAAAAGAATGATTTAGCTACTCAAAAGAAAGGAGGAATCCACCTGAGTTGATGAGGATTCCATCTTCGTTGTTTCTGCTGCAAAACCAAACAGCATTGTGGCTGCTTTTTGCTGCAAAACCGAACAGCTTTGTGGCTGTTTTCTACTGCAAAACCGAACAGCCCTTTATTTCTCTCTTCCCTTCCAAACACGATCAGCCTCCTCCCTTTTCTTCCTCGTTTCTTCCCAGCCAAACTCTCCAACCAAAAAAACCCCATCAAATCTCGTTTTTTCTCCCCTTAAATCAAAACCTAAAATTCCCTAATCCCTTAGGCCCTGTTTTGCCCACACTTCTTTCCACCAAAAAAAAAGTATTTTCGGCTCTATTTTTGGACTGACCAGAATAGCCCCCTTGAGACTCGATTTTGACACGGAAAACCTTGGAATTGGGATGTGGCTATTAGAGACAAAGTTGTAGGGATATGTGTCCCTACAAGATCAATCCGATATCGGAGCTGAGAGATAATATATAAATGCGACCACTGGGTCCTATTTCCAGAATTTTGACTTGATCTCCTCTTGTACAAGATTTGCAACGTTTAAGCGCTTTAAGTCATATTCAACCCTTCTTTAATAGGAAATCTCCCAAGCATTGCTAAACCTGCAAAATATCATAAATGCATTAATTTTCTCACTTAAGCATAACTCTAAGACTAATAGGCATGAGTTGTAGGTCTAAAAGTGCAAGTGCTACACACTTATCAGAAGCCACAAAGGTCTTGTGTGAAAAGAGAACCCAGTGGAATCCAGACAACTCCCTCAGTGCCTACAAGCTCCTTCCCAAATACTGCATCCTCCAAAAACAATTTGTCACCAATGTTTATCCGAGATTCGGTAATGTGACTGAACTCACTCCTTACGTGGTCTCAGTACTTCATGAAGTGGCTTTAGGAAATAGAGTCTTCGTCCTGACTCTAATTATCTCACATATCATCCGGTATGTGCGAGCCAGGAAAAAGGGCGCCCTACCCTTTTCTTGTCTAGTGTGTATCGTGACTGAACGTTAGGGTATATATAACCCTGACCCCCAGAACCGGCATTGTCAATCCACCTTTTGGGATAGTGAATTTATGCAAGATGGGTTTGCCTAGAAGTGCAATTCGACCGGATCAGAGAAACATTGTAGAAGAACCAACGGTACCACAACACGTCCCTCCACCTCAATATCGGGAAGCTTGAACTTCGACAGCTCCTCCTACTGACCCTAGTGGGAGTATGATTGTGGAAGCTAAACTCGAGATGCTCGAGAGATCCAATGCTGAGCTGAGAGTAGAGGTGAAAAAGAGTGGACAAGGAGACAGTGGAGAGAGCCCTTCTGTTCTTCCAAGATATGTTTGGTTGCCATCGACCTTCAAGTACGGTTTCCCATGAGATCCGATCAGCCTCAACACCACCACCATCATCTTCTTCATGATTCCTTTTAGAGAGAAATTTTAGACTTTTCTTTTACTGCACTAGGTAGTTTTATTTTTCTTTGTGGAGCCATCAGAGAATGGCTAAGTAATTAAATGTTTGTAATGAAAGGTAATAGTTGTACAAAAACTTCTTGTTTAATGAAATGTATAAATCATCTTCTTCCTATTTTGCGAAATGAAGTGTGAAACCTACTAAATGATTACACCTGTAATGAGAGTAAAATTACATGCTAATCCTTGTGAGTAGTAATTATGGTTGTCAAAGCAGTAAGCAACTCATCCATTGCAGGGACGAAATGCCCTTAAGGAGGGGAGACTATAGTGACCCGGATCCAGCTCTTTAATTAATAAGATAATCTTAATCAATCATACAATTATACATTAGGAATAAGATGAATTAAACCTTAATTCTTATGTAAACTGGACAAGACATAAGATCCAATAGGAGATCCAATTGGAACTCATCTAAATAAGTAATTAGATTACATAATAAAGTGAATTAAGGAAAATCAAGACAAATTGATCTGGACAATTTCTCCCATTAGGGAAGTTTAACATTCAAAATTCAAATAAGAAAGATGATTAAGGGACTTCCCAATAGAAGTAAAACTCCTCTAAACTAGGAAAGGGAAGGAGAAGCTATTCCCATAGCTCTTACGACCAGCACAGAAAGAGAAGAAGAAAGAATCCTAAGGAAGAGAAGACCTCGAGGAAAGGAAGAGAAAATAGAGAGAGAGGAAAAGAAGATGAAGATTTACTGTAGGAAGAAGAGAAAAAGAAAAGCAAAAAATGAAGAAGAGGAAGAAGATGAAGGATATGAAGAACATGGAGAAAGATGAAGAAGAGAGGAAGGAAAGAAAGACATTGTTAAAGCAACACATAAAGAGGCAAGTAAAGCTGGAAGAAGATAGAGATGACTACTAGGCTGCAGATTAGGATCTCGAAAGAAAATAGGTAGGGATTCTCCTTAGATTTCATGGTAGCTATGTTCATAGACTTATGATAATGCTATAGATAATGAATATAGATTGATGAGCATGATTTAATGATGTTGTGATCAAAGAATGCATATATGTTGATTAAGCATGATTCAATGATATATATAGGATGATATGATGTTTGGATCATGCTCTAATTAGATACATGTATTGTGATAGAGATTACATGATGTTTTTCATGTTTGTATTGAATAATGTGTGTAGAAAGTACCATGATAGCATGAAACTAGCTCTTAGATCCTTGATGTTTATGATGATGCTAATCCATTGTTATGTATTGGGTTATGTACTTAGATTTTAACTCAGTTTATAGGTGTAAAAGATATGTGAATTCATGTTTAGATTGATCAAAATTTGTATTAGCAATGATTTAGTACGAAATTTGGTTGAAAAAACAAGTATTATGAGCAGTTGCGCAAGGTCAGTAGAAAGCTTGGCACCTGCTGAGGTACCTGCTGTGGAGACGAAAGTCTCTGGACTTGCTGCCGAGCCTCAGCATCTGCCGAAGGTGCTGCCGAGGAAGGTTGGCAGGAAGCTAGGTACCTGTCGAGATCAACTGAATCCCAATTTCGGTGGGTGACTTCATTGTGATGTGATTAGTGTGCGTGTGAAGTCGGTTTGTGTGTGAAATGCTTATATGAAATTTTGTAAATTAAAGTACGTAATATGCCTTGTTTTGAATATCCAATTGAGTGTTTATATTTTATTATGAATTGTGATATGATTATGATACTTACCGATAAGTGTGTAACACTTGCACTCTTGGACTTATTACTGCTATTTGTTAGTCTTAGAGATATGATAATGTGAATGAATTAATGCATTTATACTGTTTTGCAGGTCTAATGATGAAGAGGAAGATATGGACTAAATCAAGTAAATTAGAGCTTCAATTGGATCAAGCTTCAAGAATCACAAGAGGAGATGATCAAGGCTCAATTGGTGCTGTGGACTCAAGTCAAACACACCTTAAAGATGGAGGAAAAAGCCCACGGAGAAAGCCCAATTGGAAGCCCAAGGATCAAGTCCAAACTCAGCCCAGAGAGCCCAGTTTACATAGTGCAATCGATCGCACTATGATCGATCGCATTGCGATCGAGCGCAGAAGTGAGATCGATCGCAAGGGCGGTGCGATCGAGCACACGCTTATTTACAACAACAGTTCCGTGTTTGATTAGAGTTTGGGTCTGTAAACGATTAGTCTTTCTCTTCTTTTGGATAACTTTAGATTGGAAAACTTATATTATAAGACTCCTAATGGGTTGTAGAGATTATGATGAATCTTATTCTTAGCATGATACCTTTTTGGGACATTGTGTGAGCTTGTAGCCACACAAGTTTGTTTCAGACTTTGAATTAATTCCTAGATGTCATGAGATTGCCATATTCAAGGGGTTAGAGGGATCATAAATGCTCTACGGTTTTCTCTTATTGATTTAATCCCTTTAATATAGTTTAATTTAGTTTTTAGAATTAGATCACAAATTTCCTTTGCTTTGTTTAATTAATTTAACTAGAATTAATCTAGTAATTTTACAGTCTAAATCCCATCAGTCCTTGAGGTTCGACACCCTCAAAATAGCCCTATCCTACAAGGATCCGTCCTATTGCGATTGTTTATAATTAAAACATCACTTACCATCTCATTAGTTATACTTGTGATATTATATTCTCGAGATGGTGTTATTAAATTTGACGTACTTTTGGATTCATGTGTTGTGTGTAACACAAGCTCATTTGTACCGTGAATTGTGTTGTGGTTGTGGTACTAGATGGGTCCACTGGTCTGTCTTGTGAATGATTCTTATTTCAAATTGTGCAATTAGTATATGAGTGGTGCTGGGAGTATCCACTGAAAGTCTGTAGTGACCTAGATCTTTTAACAGAATTTTCCCCTATTTAATTATTTAATTTTGATTATTCTTTTGTTATGTCTGTAAGGTTGGTGTATTTAATTGGTGCTTAGGGTGTTTCTGTAATTAAAACTTCTAGTTAGTGGCCTTAGTGTAATTTAGTTTTCTCTTTGGGGTTAGTCTTGTAAGGAAAATTTTTCCCCAACCGTTTGATCGCACGAGCGTGCGTTGAACCAGTCAAGGGGACGTGTCCTTGAACGTGTCCTTGATTGAGCCATTGCGGGAGGGAAGTTAGGGAGACAACTCCTTACACTTTCATCCTCACACTTCGTTCGTATCACCATTTGAACTGAGTATTGAGAGCTTGAGATAAACTGTACGAGAGAGAGAGAGAGAGAGAGAGAGAGAGGGCTGTGAATCTGAAACCAGCACTTGTTTCAGATTAGAAGAGAGGAAGAAGAAGAGGAGAAGTACCCGAGTATAGAATTCCCATTCGTTTGCTGCTACTCGAATCATAAGCATTGTAAGTAGATAATTCGGTCTACGTATTTATTGTTTTAAATGATTATATATTTGATTCCATTGTTAAAAACATGATTTCTGTTTTAGCATGATCGATCTTGTTGTCTTCTGAAGATTATGATATAATTGATGAGGATTAGTATCCCACATGTGTTGTTAAATATAGTGATTTCAATATGGATTTGATTGAATCATGTCGCTTATATGTTCTTTATCTCGCATTACATAGTTCTTATGATCAAATTCTATTTCCAAATATTATGTTGTTATACTTGAGATTTGTGCCATACATGAAAGAGATTTAACATGTTTACACTGTGGTTAAAGTATTGGATTTAGATAGGAATTAATGTGAGGATTCCTATTGATGTTCTGTGAGAAAATCTTGGTGATTAGAACCCAGAAAACAGAGCTGGCAATAACATCTGAGTTACTGTCTGTAACATTGCAATCGAGCGCAGTATAGTGCGATCGAGCACATTACGATCGAGTGTATTGGGATCGAGCGCAGATCATGCGATCGAGCGCAACTGTGCAGAGACAGAAACCTATTGTGAGACAGTGTGAGGATTTGGATGTCTTTTGGTTTGAGCTTAATGGTGCTTATTGATGGGTTCAAGTGGGGTCTAGGGTCGAGTACCTGCAATGACTGAAAACTACTTTTTGTCTTTAGCATGTACTAACCAATTAAACACACTCCTCAGTTGGTTTCCACTTAGGGATTTAAAGTTTATGAACCCTTTTGTGTATAATTACGTTTTGCATCATAGGAATGTGTAGGATGGGTCTCAATGAATTATTCACGTGTATAGGCTCGTGAATAACTTCTTAGGGGATCTATCATCCACTTCCACAAGAGAGTGCATTCATACTATGTTCATGTGAAATGTTAAGTGTGCCCGGTTGGTGGAAAAAGACATGGTTGACTAGTCCCATACGTTGCAAGTCCTACAGAATAAGTTATGAATCATAGTTGGTTCATAAGGTCGACTAGACATTGAGTATTGTACACTCTTAAATCAGCAAATGGTGGACTTCGAACCATGTGTTAGCGCTCGGATCGGAGATGGGACTGCCGGATGTTCCTGGGACACAGGTCCTGAAACCTTTGTGAAGCTGCAATGAGGGACACTTAATATATCATGTAAACTTAGGCATAACTCACATAACATTGCATTTCTTGTTTGTGCTTACATTAGGTCATCTGATTGTTCATTTTTGCATCATATTCATGTCATAACATCTGGTATCTAATCCTGTTACTATTACTGCTTAATCTCTGGATTTTTAGTCATATATGATGATGTGGATGATGACTGGATCATGCTTACTGAGTATTCCAAACTCACGCAACTTTCATGTTACAGGTCAATATTGATTGTTGGACATATGCGGTCTCATTACCATTTGTTTATTGCTTGTTCTTTTATTTATTCCTGTACAAACCTTGTTCAAATAAAGATTGAGATGTAATAGAGCTCTTCTGAAGCCAATTAATAGATTTTGTTTCAGTTCTATGTTTTTACATTGCTTCTGCTACTATGTGCGATGAATAAATCAATTTTTATTTCATCCTTATCTTGGTTATAGTGTGTCAATCCACAGTCCAAAAATGGATCTCGAAAGTCTCACCTCGAGATCCGTGCCATCTCGCATAGGGATCCGGGTTACAGGATCTGGGGCGTGACAGATTGGTATCAGAGCTCGGGTTTGTAAACAGAGATAGATTACAAGAACACTAGAGATCGAAGATATCACTTAGAAATCTGAAGTTAGGAGGAAGAACTTAGAAAATCTAACTTAGGTTGTGTGTTGATTGATTTGATTGAAACAATATGAATGTGTATGCTTGAAACATTAGAATACGAACAATAGGATTAGCAACTTAATACCTCCTTGTGGAATTGTAGATGGTTGGAAGAAGGGGAAGACTAGCTACTAGGGGAGCATCATCCTCTGCTACGCAAAACATCAAGGAACCCCAGATTTCAAATGTCTACCAGATACTGGGGCACATGGCTACAATGCAGCGGGACCAAATCCAATGGGAAGAGACCTGGAGGATAGAGCAAGAGCAGAGAGATCAGGCTCGTAGGACCGAGCCGAGGCTGATAGTCGTGGCGCCGACTAACTGGCTAGATAAGTTCATGAAACTGTTACCACCATTGTATGAAGGGCTAGGTAAGCCGAACCTAGCACAGGACTGGTTGCTAGACGAAGAGCGGATATTTCGCACGATGGAGTGTCCTGATGGGATGCGACTGCTTCTCGTCACCTTCATGCTCAAGAGTGAAGTTCTTCACTGGTGGGAGATGGTAGAGAGAAATAGGGTCACAACTTTGACCTGGGCTAAGTTTAGAGATCAGTTTCTAGAGACTTACCTGCCGAGCAGCTACCATCGGCTCATGGCCAAAGAGTTCATACGTTTAGAGTAGAGGAAACACTCAATGGCACAATACGAGGCGAGGCTTGCCATGATGTCTCATCATGCTCCTCATATCGTGGCAAACGAAGGGACAAAGCCGCCAAGTTTGAGGAGGGTCGGCGGATAGCAATTCAATCCAAGGTGGTGCCCCAGATGTTCGGGACTTATGCTGACGTCCTGAAGTGTGTGCGTCATGTCGAGATGGACATGGACCGAGCTGCCGAGCAGAGAGACCAACCGAAGTAGAATAAGGGTGGATGCTTCCAGCCTAACCAGTAGAGACAAGGCCCTGACAAGCGTCAAAGGAATGACAACAAGCCTACCAGTACTCCTCCTGCTGAGTCAGCTATCACTGTAGCGCGGGACGTGCAGCAGCAGCGCCCTTTGCCATCTCAACAACAACAGTTCAACCAGCGAGATCAACGAGGTCAGCCCTTATGCTTCAACTGTGGGAAGTCGGGCCATGTGCAGAAGAATTCTCGGCTTGCAGTGACGACAGACGATAGACATGCTCCTTGATTGTGGATTTTTAAACCAAATAATAATAATATCACTCGCAATAGGACGAATCTTTGCAGATAGGGCTATTTTGAGGGTGTCGAACCTCAAGGACTAAAGGGAGAAAAATTATTAAATTAAT
>JAUPMG010038897.1:0-14345 GCA_031762675.1 Pachysandra terminalis | reverse complement strand
TGGTTTGGGCGATTCACTGAGGTGGTGTTGAAATTTGGTCTCCAAAGAGCATCCAAAGATCATTCGGTTTTCTTTCGACAGTCTAATACAGGGAGCATTCTTTTTGTGGTCTATGTGGATAATATTGTCGTTATAGGAAGTGATACTACAGGTATATCTTCTTTGAAAGTATTTCTGCAAAGTCAATTTCAGACCAAGGATCTTGGTCCTCTGAGATATTTCTTGGGTGTGGAAATTGCCAGGAGTCTTTGTGAGATTTTTCTGTCCCAGAGGAAGTATGCTTTAGATTTGCTGCATGATACAGGAATGTTAGATGCTAAACCTTTTGATGTTCCTATGGCCTCTGGAGCGAAGTTGTCTCCAGAAGATGGGGAATTATTTACTGATCTTGAGCAGCATAGACGGCTTGTTGGAAAATTGAATTATCTAGCAGTTACTCGTCCAACCATTGCATTTTCTGTGAGTGTAACTAGTCAGTTCATGGCAGCCCCACGAATTCTCCTATGGGATGCAATCTTGAATATTCTTCGGTATATTAAGAGTACTCCGAGTCGGGGTCTACTATACAGTAATCAAGGTCATATGGATATTGAAGGATTCTCAGATGCGGATTGGGCAAGATCTCCTAGTGATCGGAAATCTACTACTAGTTATTGCATATTTGTAGGAGGAAATCTAGTATCCTGGAAAGCAAGAAACAACCGGTGATGGCTCGTTCTAGTGCAGAATCTGAATATTGAGCTATGCCTCATGCTACTAGTGAGATTGTTTATTTGTGACAGCTCCTCAATGAACTAGGATACCCCCCATCGAATTCATCCAAGTTGTAGTGTGATAATCAAGCAGCTATTCACATTGCATCTAATCCTGTGTTTCTTGAAAGGACTAAGCATATTGAGGTTGATTGTCATTTTGTAAGAGAAAAACTACAAGGTGGAGAAATATCGTTGCAACATGTGCAGACAGCGGAGCAACTAGCTGATGTGTTCACTAAGTCATTAACTGGGAACAGAATTGGATATATTTGTAACAAGCTGGGTATGAATAACATCTATGCTCTAGCTTGAGGGGGAGTGTTAGAATAGCTAATTGGCCTAAAGACCATAAGCTCATCTCTCTTTATGATTTGCTTGTATATGGTTTACCCTAATTCTTGATTATAAATAAGTGCTCTCTCTAATCGAGAGAAGTACGTTTTGTGCTTCAACAGTGTTGATTGCCAAGAAGTCAGGGGCTAGTGAGCTTAAGGATTTAAGACCTATCCGTCTTATTACTAGACTTTATAAGATTATTGCGAAGGTTTTGGCTGAGAGGCTTAAAGGGGTGATTAGGGGTGTAGTCTCTCCGAATCAATCGGCTTTTATTGCTGGGAGGCAAATTTTGGATAGTGTTTTGGTAGCAAATGAGGTGGTGCAGGAAAGAGAGTGGAATGGTACTCCAAGTTTCATGTGTAAATTGGATTGGGAGAAGGCGTATGATAGGGTGGAATGCGGTTTCATTGATTCTATGTTAGAATGGAGTGGGTTTGGCATTAAGTGGAGGAAGTGGATTAGTGGTTGTTTGTCAAAGGATTCTTTCTCGTTTTTTTTAATGGGAGTGTTCATGGTCACTTTGAGTCATCTTGAGGGATTAGACAAGGCGATCCACTATCTCCTTTTCTTTTTACTCTAGTGGGGGATGTGTTAAGTAGGTTTCTTCCTTTGGCTGAAAAAATGGGTCTCATTAGTGGTTTTTTGGTTGGAATAAATAGGGTGGGTTTTTTGTAACACCTAATGAGTAAGTGCAATGAAAGAAATCTACTCGTATGAAATTTAGCACACAAGTGTTAGAAGTAAACAAATCAGAACACAAAAACTTTTAAAAATCAGCACATAAAAACTTTTGGAATTGATTGAAAACATAAAACTTACTCTCTGATACCAACTTTGTCACATCCCAAACCTTAGAGATCTCATTGGAGTCCTTATAAGATTCGAAATATGACTCTTACCCCATTCCACATGGGAGTGGTAGTCAATACATTGCCAAATCCATTAAGATAATTATAAAAATCTGGAAATAAAACATTTTTAAAAATAATCCATTACATCAAACAGCAAAACAACGGAAGTAAACTACTCCTAGTCTCATGCTCCAATCAATGTCCTACCAATTACTCTGATCCTAATGATACTAAATCATTAAAAAAAAAAATCCAATGAATTCTACTACAAAGTCTACTAAAATCATCAAACAATGTTCTCATTATCACTAAGGTCTTCATTATATGCTTGTCCTCCGTCTTGATCATCACAATCCTGTTGTCCCTCATCTATAGGTCCTAAAATATGGTTGCTTGAAAGGGTAAGCTACACTTAGCGTGCAAGTAAACAAATTAAAACAGTATTTAAGATTGAAGTAGGGACAATGCCTCTCTTCATTGGTATTCTTAAATGCAAAATAAAATGTTAGTATGCTGTAAAATATATGCAAGTGATCTACAATGCAATATGATATTCTAGTTCAATTATTAATGAATGCAATGCATGCTAATGCAACAAGATATATATAATCACCATATGTGATTTAAGCACAATCATATGAATGCAATATGCATGTTGTTTGGCATTTGAATAGTGTATATCCCACACCCGATCAAACCCTTGGCTAAACAAGATGAAAACCATCCTCCAAATACATAGCGGGTTATTCTACGTGCGCATCGTAGTTTCGAGGGCTTGCAACCAAATGGGCACAATCCCTAGACCTTATTTTTGATTATGAGGATTATTCCTAGGGTTTCACTCATGTGAACTGTTCATTGTGAACCATACATTAGCCGATCTACTAACAAAATTTCACTTGGTCATCTGTCCAACGAGACAAGCATTTTCCTCAGTAGACAAGAATAAAAAATTGGTCTATTGGGATAACTAGTCTCTCAACACATGCAAATCAGTCCATCCGGGACTTCCTCACCAATACTATAGTTTTCTGATTACAATACCACTCATTATGTCCATAAATTCCAAAAATATGGAATTATGGGGTCAAGTCAAGGCATTAGACCAAATCACGGTCATCATGCTCCATAGGCAAATGCTGTGCAAGTGTATTGTGTACATTAACTAATCAATCAATTTGTGTAAATGAACAAGTGTAATTTAAGCTATAAAATATGATCATAATAAGTTTTGAAGTGATAATAATCTGAATCAAAATTTCACATGTTGGACAAACATGGCAAATTCTCCTCAATAGGTTCATTATGCAAAATATTCATCACAGTTCAATTCTAACACCACATACAGTCTCAATTAGGTCGTAGAAGCATGCTGGTACAATTTCATAGCAATCAAAAAGCTTTCACAAATTTCGGTATATCGCTGACCCTTCCACTAGCATGCCGCTAGGGTCATCGGAACACCTAGCGGTATACCGTTAAATATCGGCATCTTGAACAGTAATTCAAAACAATTTCTCAGAGGGTCGGCACACTTAGCGGTATACTGCAACTCCATCGGCACCTTGAACAATAACCAAAAAAACACCAAGTGGGTGTCGGCACACCTAGCGGTATACTGCTAGTCTGTTGATGCAACCCAGAAAATTGATCGGCATCCTAGCAATATACCACTAGTCTGCCGATGCACGGGACATGCCCAAAAAATTACAAAAAAATAAATTTAAGTTATTTTTAGTCAATATTTTATTAAAACACACATGATGGATTTGAATTCCGAACCAAACCTATAATTTTAAATTATAAATAACATACTAGTTTACTTTGATCATGACATGGTATTAAAACCCATAATTTTTAATTTTTATCATGTTTTCATTAAGAAGTTGAAGAAGGAGAATTATATTAGATATGCTATGTCATACTAATATATACTCTCAAAGGCAATGTTGTTCGTGTCGAATCGTGTAATGCCCGGTCTTATTAAGTCACCATTGTAGGCCTCTCTCATCTTTGCCAACACAAAAGTATGGTTATACACAAAGTTTGTCTTAGTGCGTGCATCCTCTAGCACACTAAGGACACTAGTCCGTTGTGCAATCTGCTCCAACATCAAATCTATGCAATGTGCAATGCAGGAGGTCCAATAGAGGTTATACCTCCCCATGAGAATCTTACCGGCTAACGAATGCACTTCCATTATCAGTCACAATTTGTACCACATTATTCGACCCGACCTCTTTGATCACATCTTTTAATCAACCAGCAATGTATGTAGTATTCTTGATCTTGTCGGATGCATCAACAGACTTCAAGAAAACTACTCTACCTTTGCAATACACCATAAAATTTATGATACTGAGCCTAGTGGCTCCAGCCCACCCATCACAAATGATCGTGACCCCATACTCCTAATGGGGTCTCAGGCTCTCGATGTACTGGCGTATCTCAGTCTCCTCCTACTCCAAATACTTGCCCAAGATCTCACGTGGAGTAGGGGAAAAAACTCCTCTCCTTGACTCTTGAATGACATCCACCATGTTCTTAAAATGTGGTGATGCTACAACATTAGCCAGAATGTGGTTGAATATGAAAAGCCGAGAGATGAACTTACCCATATTCTCTGTAACACTCCCACCACTCCAAACGCCTTTCAGCTGTTTTTGTCTAGCATTTGATGATTTATACAATGACAGGTCAATGGGAGGATCCGACATCTTGTAGCTCTGACTCTGCCTACGCTATATTGGCGGTGGCGGTGCCCTAGCACCTGATCCTGATGCCCCTGTCCCAAAAGTCCTTGGACTCCTAGACATCCTAATCCTTTCCTCTTCTCTCCTATCATAATCTATCTGCATAGAGGAGCACCAAGCTGCTCAGTACTGTAATCTCCCATCTCGGTCTCACAATCTGCAGGGTATGCAATGTCATCATCGTCAGCATCATCAACTTCAGATGCTGGTGGACAGGGAGGTTGTGCTATCCTCTGTCTAACCTGCTCTTGTTGTGCTTTCTGACCCTTTCTGAAGCTGCCACCTTCTTCTAGATGATCCCTCATCTATACTTGCACCTCAGGAGGCACATTAGGACAATCCGCCACATTTCTAAAACCATGTGCAAGGTGTTGCTTCAGCCTTGTGACACCATCTCTCCTCATAATGTGCTCACAATAGTTGCGCACTGACTTGTTCTTATCCCCCTCAAACATAATCCCATGCGCTCAACCAATATTGTTTCTTGGGGCCGCCATACTCAAATGAAGCTCAAGCTGTAAGACAAAAGCATGAAAAAAGTTCATAAGTTATAAATCTAAATTAGATTGATGATTCCATTCATCTTTCTAAGTTTTTTATTTTTTAGAATTTTTAATATTTTTTCTGAATTTGTTTATATTTTTTAATATTTATTTAATATTTTCTTTTATTTTCTCAGTTTACAAAATATAATTATGAAAATAATAAGCTACTTTTTCTGATTTTTTTTATAATTTGTAATATATATTTAATATTTTATTAATATTTTCTTTTATTTTTACAGTTTACAAAATATAATTATGGAAATAATAAGATCCTGTTTTTTCTTCTGTAGTTTTTATTCACTTTTTATTTATGTTTTCATAATTTTATAGGATTTTTTTAAAAAAATAAATATTTTTAAAATATTGTTTTTACACGAAAAGTCAAAAAAATAGTTTTAGAAAGAGAAAAAAAAACTGTTGACACCCATTGATAGATCGGGTGTCATAGATCAACATATAAAAATAACAATTTTTCATCCATTTATAAGCCTTAAAATAAAAAATCTCAGTTTTACCTCGATTCACGCACTCCCAAACTTGAATCTTCGTGTCCACAGGATGAAGATTGATGCGTAGATATGTTTTTTGCAAAAAGTTTTGCGAAAAAACAAGCCTACAAGTGTAGATCTGAGAAATGAGAAGTTGAAGAACTTGAGAGGTTTAGGAAGACTTGGAGATGTCTCACGAAATTTGAGACATCTGAACAGAAGCAGTCTTAAAAAGGCCAGAAAAGTGAGATGTCGCAACACGTGAGGCATTTCCCTTTTTCCTCATGTCGCAACACGTGAGGGGTTTCCGACATGAGGAAAAAGGGAAATCCAGCGACTTCCCTTGGGTTCTATGTTGCTGGATGAAAAAGTGTCGACATTGAAATCACTGGCTGGAATACATCATGACATCCCTATTCGAAGATTTCAATCAAATTCGGATCAAATGCAAATTTAGATCCAACCCATTAACAACCTTAGTACCCCAAATCATTAGTAGTAGTAGCAGTAGCATGATTGGTAGAAGCAAGTTTTCTATGAAGGTGCTAGCACAATCAACAGTCCACTAAGATGACAATGACTACATGTACGAGAGCTATGGCCTTGGCCACGGCGTCCCCCTAACCAATACGACTCCCATGATCATGATGGCCAACCTTACCATCACGACCACCACTACAATTACCACCACTATAATTATTACTACAAGAGGTGGTTAAAGCCGAACTTTCAACTGGAAGAGAAGAACTAGAATCAAAAAGAGTAGCCCTTTGACTATGAACAAAAACCTCAGCCAATGAAGATTATTCAAACGTCCCAAGAATCTGAGATCAAATAGGCTCTAGCTCTAACTTCAAGTCGGATAGGAAGCGAGCCACATTCTTCTGATATTGCTGACGCTGCTTATCCTAGAGGTCAAGTTGAGGAGCTGGTATAACACAAGCTCTTCATACACAAGCTTGAGCCACATTCTTCTGATATCGTTGACGCTGCATATCTTGGAGGTCAAGCTTGAGGAGCTGGTATAACACAAGCTCTTCATACACACCAGTTAACTCAGAGTAATAGTCCTCAACAATACGAACTCCCTACTAAATATTGAAGTACTACTGAGATAATTGAATAATGCGGGAGAATGTGATCCCAGATGCCTTTAGCAGTCTCCAAGAAAAAAGAAAACTTCTATTATTACGAGGTTCCATACTGTTCCATAGCCATCTCCGAATCTGTGCATCATTGAAGCACTCGAAGGAACGATGACAACCCCTCCAATAGGAATCGGGATGGGAAAAAAGGGGGTTTAGGAGTCGACATCAATTCCTTTTACGATGTGATTGGACACTGGGGCCTTTTATTTAATAACATAATAAAACAAAAACTAATGACTCTATTGGATACGTAACAAGAGATCAATTGGTTAGGAGTTTCGTTTATAAGAATGGGGAAGGTGTTAGGCATCCCATCTCATCTAGCCTAAACCGGTTACTTACTCCTTGATTCCCCTATCATCATCTCAAGCATTTGACTTGGTTTGTGATTGACGTAAGATAGCAACTTAACTAGGACCTAAGGACTTTATTTCTTATGGACACACATTTGGTGGACAAAAACAATAACACGTGTCCTAAGATTACCGACATTCTAACCTAAACCAGATTCTATATGAGGGGTGAGGTGTATGCATCTAAAGGCCAATGAGAACCCAAAATCGGTAAGCCAACCTCCACACATGGAGTTCTTCATATGCTTCTCATGTCGTTTGGTATTAGAGTGGACCGTTGGGCGCCGACATCGGGGACAACGGTTGCCCGACCGTAGACCTACTAACTTCGGGAGCGTAAGAGTTTGGTCACCCATTTGCAAGTTTACCATGCTCCTCCTAAGATGGGTTAAATGGGTGGGACAAGGCTTGTGAGTTTATATGATGCCTTTTTGTGATTCAAGCATACATTTGTTGTATTATGCAAAAGTATAACATTGAAAATAAACAAAGCAATATCCATTATTAACAAGCTACTAGAAAACTTGAAATCAAGACTTATATCATACTTGAAAAAGGAAGAAGCAAATTAGAAAAGTAGTAGAAAATGCATACTTAGTATGCACACTTACAACATAGTTAACCAAATGTGCTAATGAAAGAATTAAAGAAGAGAAAACTATGAAGGCGACTACATATGGACTTATAAGTGACATTAGCATAAAGAAAAATTACTTAGATTTATAGAAACGAACTACATTATAACATGAGAAAAAAAAAGATGAGATGGAGAATTGAGGTAACCTAAAAAAGAACCAATTAAAAATAGAGTTTCAGTTTCCCATTGATTGGGAAGGGAACCAATCTTTCTTGGTTTGACATGCAAATTAAAACATTTAACTATATGAGAAAAAGAAAAGAAACCTAAAAGTGGAATGACACAAGAAGACGAAGTTAAAAGAAAGTTCTATTTCCCATTGATTGTAAAAAGAATAAGTGCTTACTTCAACATAAAGAAAAGACCTAACAATATGGTTAAAAAGAAAACATAAAAGTGTGAAAATCTAAGAAAAGACCAAGTTAAAAGGAGATTTCTACTTTCGTATAATTGAGAAGTGAACCAATTCTTACTTAGTTCCATATGGGAAAAAAGAACTAACTCTATGATAAAACAAAGAAAACATGGAATGTCATGACCTAAGAAAATCAACAAGTAAAAAGACAGTTTCATTTTTCCATTGATTAAGAATAGAACTTATCGTTCCACGTGTAAATATAAGGTGGAAGAAAACTTGAAAGTGAAGCTACTTAAAGAGGACCAAGTTGAGGGAAGAGTTACAGTTCCCAGTGATTGGAAAAAGAACTATTCTATCCTTGGTATGACGTTCAACTAACTAACTACATTTTAAAACCAACAAAATGCTAGCATATTAAGAGAAGTGACAAGTAGAAGAGAAAATAAAAACATTACAACATAATGTAATTTGATGAGGTATGAAGTACATCTTTATTGTTTGAAGTGTAAACTTTCTTGAATGGCTTCAATTGAATCCTTATTCTCTTTAAAAGTGAATTGGCAAGCTTGGGTTTGGGTTTTTCTTTTTTTGAAAAATTTTCTAGTTCCTATCTTGACCGGGTCCGATCTTCCCAACCTCTATGTTATTAGGGAGCTCTGCTTCTAGGATTTTCTAAAGTGAAAGAGGAAGAGTTTCTCTAAGGCCTAAAGGGAAGACTTGAAGGTGTGTAGAGATGGGTGAGGAGAAGGTATTTATAGGCCAAGGGTGAAGTTCTTGGGTTATTTTTGGGATTTGAAAAGGATAATTTGGTCTTTTGGGTTGGATAAAGTTCCATAATAACTTTATCTTTTATGGATTTACACTTTCAATGATAGAAAGGTGAATGCTAAAAGTGTAAATGTTAAGGGGTTAGGTGAGAAGAATTGATATGTGTGGATGGCATAGATGGTAATAAATAGTGGTATGGTCAAGGGTTATTAACCAAAACTTCTCCCATTATGGGTGGTAAATATATTTATCTTTGAGCCTCAAAAGGTGATGCCAAATAGGTGAGAAACTTGGGTTTGTTATGTGAATTGATGGGTCAAAGATTTTGCCAAAAGTGTGAGGCTTGGGATGGGTGTTATAAGGTGGATTGGGTTTGTCTTTTTGTGTTGTTTTTGGGCCAATTACTTAGACTATGTGGATTGGGCTTATCTTCATGGACTTGGATTGTGGATTAGGCTAAACAAGAACAAAGTGTTTGGATTGTATGGATTGGGCTACACCAATCCACCAGAACTACCCTCACCGACTCACCACCACCTCCCGGGCCAGAGAAGGCAAACAAAACAACACCCTTACTATCTCTAAATACACCCCCACTTTGGAGGACTCGGAAGAGGCCAGGAAGAAGCCCTCAATGTTTAGCTTCTCCCACCCCGCCTTCGGGGGAAGCCAAACAGAAAGCATCGGCAAAGGACAACTGCCACTCACAAAAATCCTAAACCACTCTCTCCGGATGTTTCTCGCCGTAATACCCACAAACTGGGACCTCACCGCCGCCCAAGAAGCCACGGAGACTGTGATACCCTCAATCACGCTCAAAGTCAAGGAGACGATAGCCTGAAAGATCCTCAGGTTACGCTCCCTACAAATATACCATAAGATAGCCTAAAACACCAATCGTTGCAAAATGCGACCTCTCTCAGCCATACCTGGGAACCTCCACTGAGCAAACAAATAGCAGATGCCCATCGGCATAACCCACGCCCTCCCGATACTCCTAAAAAAGAAGCTCCAAATCTCATCAGCCACAGAACAATGAAGAAACAAATGGTCAGATGTCTCCTCTCTGCATAAAAAGTACATATGTGGTGATAAAGCCACATATGTCGTGGAGCAGGAGAGGGCCACACAGACTGAGCAGAAAAGGAAATAGGGGACCCAAGTCTGTTAGCTCTGAACTGACTAAAGAAGGACCAACACGAAAAGACACCTCTTGGATCCGGGGACCAAATCCTCCTATCTGGCCACTCCTAGGACACACCAAGCTCCTTTACAGACTCAAAAAGAGAGGACAATTCTGTCATCTCCACCTCCCTAACATTTCACGGAGTGGAAAATTCCACACAAGGCCGGAACCGGTCCAAGAAAGAACCTCTCTCACCAAAGAGGACTGGATCTGGACCAATCTGAAAACTCTAGGGAACTGAAGATGAAGAGGAACCTCCCCAAGCCACACATCAGACCAAAAGAACAGAAGATTCACAACCCACCATGAAATGGACCAAAGAAACAAATAGAGGGGCTTCCACGGGCTGGCCGACAATGCTCTTGCATTTAGATTTGGGTCCCTCCCATTCACCTGGATGCCATACTTGCTAATGATCACTTTGCACCATAGAAGATCCCGCTTGTCATTGAACCTCCAAAGCCATTTAGCAAAGCCGAATTCCGATCTACTGTGTTACCCAGATTCAACCTACCTAATTCCTTCCCCTTACAAACCTCCTCCCACTAAACCAGATGGTCTCTCTTATTCTTGTTTCCCTCCCATAAAAATCTATGTTGAAGCTTCTTGATATGAGAAGTCACCGCTCTAGGCATACGAAAAAGAGACATATAGTACACAGGAATATTAGCCATAACAGACTGAATGAGAGTAATCCTACCATCCAAAGATAAATAATTTCTCTTCCACCCCGCCAAACGCTGTTCAATCCTCAACAACATGATCCCAAAAGACCAGCGATCTTGGGTTGCCCCCCCCAATGGTAACCCTAGATAGAACTTAGGCCACTCCTCCCTACACCCTAAAGCTACGACATAATCAACCATCACCTCCTCCACATGGATGCCTAACATCGTAGTCTTCTCCAAATTTACCTTCATACCAAACACCATCTCAAACAGTCTGAGGATACTCTTAATTAAGCCATCTAACCTGACCGAGGTCCGCCTCAATGAACATAATCGTGTCATCGGCAAACTGTAGGTGAGACCATAGTGTTAGGGATCGTCCGATACCCGAGTTGATCCCGAGACGTAATTAAACTAAAAACCTATGACTTGGTCCGATCCCGAGATGGATTGGGCAATCCAACTCAGGATCGGCCGAGAACGATCCCGAGACCTAATCCGAGTTTAAACACTATGGGTGAGACACCTCAACGTCTTCCCTCCCAATCTGAAAACCTCTAATGATACCCCTTTGCTCAGCGATACCCATAAACAAACTCAAAACATCCCCAATCAACGCGAATAGGAAGGGAGAGAGTGGGTCTCCTTGTCTAATACCCTGAGAAGAAGGGAAATAACCATGAATCGACCCATTAATCAAGAAAGAGAAACAAATGTTTCTAAGACACCCCGCAATCCGTCTCCGCCACCTCACCCCAAACCCTTTCCACTCCAAAATTTGATCCAGAAAATCCCACTTAACCCGATCATAGGCTTTTGCTTATAATATGACATATAGATTAGGTATTGTTGATCATCAAAAAATAATCCCATCCACAACTTCTTGGACTTTCTTTCAATGCAACTGGAAGCTTCTATTACGCCAAGAGTGCGTTGGAATTTTTTAATGCCATGAGAAACATAAACACCATAAAGGATAGTTTGGTTTCTAGAATAAAAAAAGGCTTGTATAAACAACTTTGGGAGTCCCATTTCAGTTTCTGTTCACTAGTTGAAAACTATTTTCATTGTTCCAAGGGAGTCATCACAGTAAAGGGAGTGAGCTTCAGTTCTAGGTCTTATCTGGGAAACACCTGATGCATAATTGTACTTCATGTTCATGCACTATGAAAGCTGCTACCAAATAAGCACCTTAGTTGTTTTCGACATTGAATTTGCTTCAGGTACCATCATTTATAGTTTGGATCATTTTCCTTGCAATACGGATGGACATTGAAATTGTATGATCTCTTTAACCTATGGGTGATAAATAACAGCATGAAAAGCAAATTTCATGATGGCTAATAGCTTTTTTGTTTGGATAAAGGAAAAAAAAAACAAAAGACATTATGGATACATCTGTACCTAAAATTCCTGGTCTCATAGACTCTCCTATGTAACTTGAGATATGTAGGATGGTTTTCAATTTCATTCTTGAGGATTAGTAGCCAAAAAGGGGGAAAAAGAAAGAGTGGATAAACTTATTGTTACAAAACTTACAACTTGTATTAGCTGATGTCCTGGTAAATATATCCTTTGTCTTTGAGGTGTATTTCTGGTGCCTTCCAATAAAAGGAATATGCAATATGACTTCAAAATACAACTAGGTTAACTCATACCAAATAACGAATCAATGCTGGGGCCAAATAACCATGATACTTGCATCCTACACAGATAGAAGCACCGTATGGCGAAAAGTACTGAATGTTTATTCCTCTCAAAGTGATCCAACCACATTTGCGGTTGTTTGACTTTTTTGTTTGTGTGCTTTATGTTTATCCTTTAGTTTTTATTTCTTTGAGATGTGAGATGAGGTCACTAATAGTATCATTTCTGTTAAGAACCACTTACTCTAAAAGCTTAAGCTGTTAGAGAATGGCACAACAATGTATGTCAAATGGTGCAACACTCCCCTCACATGCGGGCTCCGCACAGGAACCGCACATCCTTGGGGGAACACAAGGCACCAAGGCAAACAAACAATACATCTCCACGGGAACAACACATCCGTGGGAGAACAAACTCAGAAACACATACCCCCGGGATTCGAACACTCGACCTCCCGCTCTGGTACCATGTTAAGAATCACTTACTATAAAAGATTAATCTTTTAGAGTAAGTGTTTGTGTGCTTTGTTATTTCAAATGGTTCAAAAATTTCTTCAAATTCATATAAGTTGTCAGATAATTTAATTAAATTGTTATGGTGTGGTTTGTGAACTGTGATAATACATCTATCATAGGACTACTTGCTTTGCAATTATCCACTTGTTGCATGTGACCCTGACAAGTTGAATGTAAATGTTATACATAAAATATTTTTTTATATTGTGAATAAAGACAAGCATGTTCGGTTAAGTATTCCTTTGTAAACTGTCAGAATAGGTGTATCATAGGACTACTTGCTTTGCCATTATCCACTTGTTGCTTGTGACCTTCACAAGTGAATATAAAGGTTATACATAAATACTTATTTATATTGCAAGTAAAGATGAAAGCATCTTCTGTTAAAAAATAGACTAAAATAACAGAATTGGTATAAATTAGAAATTTAAAGAGACTTGGTTCAGCTTTGATCCTGATAAATTTCTAATGTATGTCTCTAAAGCCATAGCATGTGATTAAGAAAAGGAAAGTATACTGTTTTTTTTATTTCTTTTGTTGAAAACAACCATGTATTAGTTCTCAAAGTGATTAGATTTTTATGAGCTTTTGTTAGGAACTATGCTGTTAGTGATGATAATTCTTCATCCTGGCAAAATGTGCTAATTTATGTTTTTTTTTTCCTCAACTTTTCAGTGATCCATCTTGCCATACCCATCATTGATAAGTCCATCTCGCCATTCCCATCATTGATAAGCTAACTGTAGGAACTATTTCTTCGTTGCACAACACCCTTATCTAAGAGCAGAGCTGGTCTTTTTGTTGTTTTATAATTTCTACTTAGTTTGATCAATGTCCCCTATCTGTAAAGCTATTTGGATTTTGGAACTGCATCCTCTCCTTGGATACCCGTGTAGTTAATACCCTTTTCTCCTTGTCACCAATGACTAATTGAACCAAGGTATAGGAATGCTCAATTTTTTTGTATCTTCCTTGCCACCATTAATTGGTACACATTGACTTTATGAAATCTACTTTCATATATTTTAGTTTCCTTTGCAGCCATATTTATTATAAAAAAGTCCTCATCATTTAATATAAAAAAGCAGCAGTCTGCTAAAAGATTGAAAATTTTATAGATACAACTACACAAATTACTTGACTATTTTCTTTCTTTCTTCCTTTTTTTGTTTTGTTTTCTTTTTTCTTTTTTTGTTTTTTTGTTTTTTTGGTTTTTTTTGTTTTTTTTGTTTTTTGTTTTTTTTTTTTTTGTTTTTTTGTTTTTTTTGTTTTTTTGTTTTTTTGTTTTTTTGTTTTTTTGTTTTTTTGTTTTTTTGTTTTTTTGTTTTTTTTTTTTT
>JAUPMG010038886.1:0-28319 GCA_031762675.1 Pachysandra terminalis | reverse complement strand
GACCTCCAGAAAGCCTCTTTTTCAACACTGAACCTCCATAGCCACTTTCCAAGCAGAGCACGGTTTCTGATTTGAATGTTACCCAGATTGAGGCCCCCATTCTCTCTACTCTTACACACAATATCCCAATTAACCAGATGGTCTTTCTTCTTATCTCCGCCTTCCCACAAGAAATCCCTCTGCAGCTTCTCAATCCTTTTACTCACCAAGACTGGCATCTTAAAAAGCGACATGTAATATGTAGGGATACTCCCTAAAGACGCTTGGATTAACGTGATGCGACCCCCTAACGATAAATAGTTCCTTTTCCAGGTAGCCAATCGCTGTTCCATTTTGTCTATGACCGGATTCCAAAACTGAACCCCCCTGTGCTTCCCGTTCACAGACAAACCCAGATATTTCATAGGCCATTCCCCCTTATTGCACCCCAAAAGCCTAGCTCCCTCCTGTAGAAAACTCTCTTCCACATTAATGCCAAAGAGACTACTCTTATCCATATTAACTTTAAGCCCGGATAACATCTCAAAAATTCTGAGGATACACTTCGTCCAAAAGAGATTCTTCTTAGAATTTTCTATGAAGCCCGGATAACTCTCTTCTCTGAGGATACACTTTGTTTTGTTTTGACTCACATCCTGTGAGTCTATGTCTTGTATTTCTCTTCATTATTAATGAAATTGTTGTTAATGATAAAAAAAAAAAAAAAGAATAGAGTCCTAGTAAACTCACGAATGCAACATTGATTAGTTCAGGAGCACCTTCTTATATATAGGAGAGGCGAATATTAACTGTCTATTATGTATTAAATAGAGTTCCATATAAAAAAAACCCATATTACACCTTTTGAATTATGGAAGAATAGAAAGCCTAATTTAAATTATTTTAGAGTGTAGGGTTTCTTAGCTTATGTAAGGCTACCCAAAAGACATAAATTAGTGGTTAAAGCTTCTGAGTGTGCCTTTATGGGTTATGCTCTAGCTAGTAATGCCTACAGGTTTCAAGAACTGAAAAATAATGTTATAATTGAATCCAGAGAAGTTGAATTCTTTGAAGATAAATTTCCTAATAAATCTAGAAATATTGGGGGTTTAGTCTCTAGTGACCCTATTACATCTACACCTATAGTTGTCAGTCAAGATGCCTTAGAAGTACAACCTAAAAGAAGCAAACGAGTGAGAGTTGAAAAAGATTTTGGACCGGAATATTATGCTTACAATATTCAGGAGGATCCAACTTCCTTTGAAGAGGTCTTTTCCTCTCCAGACTCTGACTTCTGGAAAGAAGCCATTAATGATGAAAATGATTCTTTAATTTCCAATCAGACCTGGAAATTGGTAGTGTTACCTCCTGGCTGTAAACCAATAGGTTGCAAATGGGTTCTTATGAGGAAACTAAAACTAGATGGAACTACAAATAAATACAAAGCTAGATTAGTTACTAAAGGTTTTAGACAAAAAATAGATATTTATTTCTTTGACACTTATCCCCCTGTCACTAGAACTACATCTATTAGAGAGTACTTATTGCTATAGCAACAATTAAGAATTTAATAATTCATCAAATGGATGTAAAGACTGTCTTCTTGAATGGTGACCTGGAAGAAGAAATTTATATGGATCAACCTGATGGTTTTGTAGCTTCTGGTGATGAACAAAAAGTATGCAAACTTATGAAATTTTTTTATGGTTTAAAGTAAGTACCTAAACATTTGATCAATTTGTAATTGATAATGGATTTAGAACTAATGATAGTGATATATGTATTTATCATAAATTATTAAATGGAGTCCATGTGATAATGTGTCTCTATGTTGATCTATTAATTTTTGGTTCTAATATAAAAGTTATAAATGAGACAAAATTGTTACTTAGTAGTAATTTTGATATGAAAGATCTAGGTGAAGCGAGTGCTATACTTGGAATAAAAATTACTAGGACTGAAAATGGTATATTTTTAAATCAGTCATATTATATTGAGAAAATTCTTAAGAAATATAAATTTTATGAATGTAAATCTGTTTACACTCCTTTTGACCCTAGCATTCATTTATTTCCTTTTGATAAAGATTTTGATACATTAAATCAGAAATAATATGCTAGTATGTTGGTAGTTTGCGGTATGCCACAGATTGTACTAGACCTGACACTACCTGTCCTGTAGGAGTACTAGGTAGATTTACTAGTAGACCCAACTATGAACACTGGAATGTTGTTAACAGGATAATGAAATATCTTAAGAAAACTATGTATTATGGTATTCATTATCATAAGTATCTCGCTGTCCGCGAGGGATTCAGCTAGGCCTGTCAACGGATCGGATCATGGTCCAGATCCGATCCGATAGTCCCGGATTCGGAATAGGATTTTAGTGATCCGATCCGATCCGAAATAGAATCGGACCGAACTCGGATGTGTATTGATCCGATCCGATAAGGATCCAATCCGATTCGATTATATATATATATATAACTTTGACCGCTTTAGACAACACTACAGCTGTAAAGGACAGTACATTAAAGATTTTCTCCTTTAGAAAACGACAAAACGATATCACCACATCATCGATCCGCATGAGCCATTTCTTGGACAACCTTGACTCTTGGATCTTTATTTCTTGGACAACCTTGACCCTTGGATCTCCATCTCTCTCATCTAATTTCCTCTTCTCTCTCTTTTAGAAAACCACCTAAAACACAACATTCTTCTCCCTTTTTTTTCTCTCTCCGATGGATGTCCCGAGCACAGAAGATCCTCCGGCAAGCACAGAAGCTCAAATGACTCATGCAGCCACTGCATCTCAACCATCATTTTTCATTCCCCTCTTCACTTCAGTAACTTAAACCCAACCCCACCTCTGTTCATCAAAAAACCTTATTCAAACTCACCATCAAACCTCTCTGCTCCACTACCCAATCCATCCATTCCCTGGATCCAACCCACCACATCTTCCATTTGAACCCAGCTGCTGCAACACCCGTTGCAGCAGCTCCAATCAACCCAGAAATCCAGCATTTGAAGTTCTATTTTGTATACATTTTACAAGTTATCGGATCAGACCGGATTCGGATATTCGAATTCCCAATCGAATTCGAATTCAAATCGTCTATTTTATAATCCGTCGGATATCGGATCGGATTCAAATATTGAGACTTCACTATCAGATCGAATTCGGATATAGTGCGATTAGGTCCGAATCCAACCCGTTGACAGGCCTAGATTCAGCGATGCGGATTGGAATAAAACTTTCTGGTGATTCCATGTCTACCACTGGTTATGTGTTTATTTTAGGAGATGGAGTTGTATCTTGGAAGTTCAAGAAACAACAGATTATTACAAAGTCCACCATGAAGGCTGAACTTATAGCTTTAGCGTCAGCCAGTGAAGAAGCAAGATGATTACGTGATCTTATGACTAAGATTCCTGTATGAGATGATTCAATACCATCTGTCTTGATACATTATGATAGCACTGCTGCTATAGGCAGAGGGAAAAATAAATATTATAATAGGAAATCCAGATTTGTTAGAAAAAAACACAATACTGTGAGAGCAATTATCAACAATGGTACCATAAATGTTGATTTTGTTAGATCGGACTATAACATCGCAGATCCATTGACTAAACCTCTAGCTAGAGAGAAGATCTGCAATACATTAAGGGGGGTAGGACTTAAACCCATAGAGTAATAAATCACCTATGAGGACGCCCAACCTAGGGACTGAAGATCCCAAGAACTAGGTTCAAAGGGAAGAACGAATCATAGAGTGATTTGATTTGTGACATGCATTGTTTGGAGCTTATACTCACAGTCTATCCCTATGATGTAAAAGGCATAATATTCTTATATCACATATAAGGATGAGATTTATTATCTTAATGAGATCTATAACTCTTTTGAGTAGGATATAGTAGCTACAAGAGCATTCTTGATATACTCACCTATTTGAGTGTGGAAGTGGGGTCGGTTCCTATGAGAATTGGGTTAATTCTCTAAAACAATCCAGAAGTCATAGTACAGGAATTACTGAAACAATACGTAGTTCTACGTGCCCTCAAGTAGTCGTAGCTCAAGACTTGCTCACTTCGACCCTAGTACAAGAATTATTGAAATACTAAATGAAGGTTCAAGCCATTGGCACATTCATTAAGCATAATATACAGTCTTTGCCTAGCATTTTCCGTGTTGTTTTTATTAAAATAAGTCGGGGATTGTTGGTTTATTTTAAATAAAACCCCTAATATGTGTTGTTTACAAAAGTTGATGCTTGGTCACTTTAGTGTTTGTGCTTTGTGTGGAACCTTGTCCCACATTGGAAACTTACTAGTTTGGGGGAGTGGTATATATACTCTCTCCTCTTATGAGCTTGTGAAGGGGAACAAGGAGGGCTCGCGCATATAAGGCCTATTGAGGAGCCAATGCCGGTCCAAGAGGATTTTGGACGGCAGCTCCGAAAAACCTTACATGCGCACGCATGCGTGCATACACACACACGCGCAGCCAGCTCGGTTCGAATCGCACGCGCGTGGTTCTATCTTTTTGGACAAACCCAAACTTATTTTATTTGACCATTGGCAACAACCATTGAGACTTAGTCTCCCACTCATTCACGAAGTCCGCAATGTTCATGGTAGCTATCCATGAACGGTCACTTCCCAATGTTTGGATTTTTCATCTATTTATATTGGGTTTCTTCACAGAACGAAAGACAACATTCACTTTGATTTCTGCAATTTCTGCTCTCTGTATTTTCTACTCTTCCGTTCTCGATTTGTTTTGTATTTGCCTTGCTGGGAAAAGGGTGTCTGCAATTGTGGTGGGTTCGTTCCTTCTCTGCTAATGCAGAACAGAAAGGAAACATAGTACGTTGGCTGGGCCATTGTATCCTGGAGGCATCGTGCTACCATCTGCTTGCTTTGGAAAATCCCTGCAAAGGCACGAAATGTCTTAATGAGAAGACAACAGCCTAGCCAACGTACTGTGTTTCCTGTCTGTTCTGCACTAACAGAGAAGGAATGAACCCACCACGATTGCAAACACCATTTTCCCAGCACGGCAAATACAAAACAAATCGAGAACAATAGAGTAGAAAAAACATAGCAGAAATCAAAGAGAGCGTTGTGTCTTTCGTTTTGCGAAGAGACCCAATATAAATAGATGAAAAATCCGAACATTGAGAAGTGACCGTTCGTGGATAGCTACCATGAACATTAAGGACTTCGTGAACGAGTGGGAGACTTACTCTCAAAGGTAGTTGCCAACGATCAAATAAAATCAGTCCGGGATTGTCTAAAAAGATAGAACCATGTGGGTGCGATCCGAACCGAGCCAAGCATACCTCGCACGTATGTGTGTGTGTGCACGCATGCGGGTGCTTTGGCTCTTCAATAGGCCTCACATGCGCGAGCCCTCCTCAGTCCCCTTCACAAGCTCATAAGGCTCATGGGAGGAGAGGGTATATATACAATTCCTTCAACCTAGTAAGTTTCCAATGTGGGACAAGGTTCCACACAAAGCACAAACACTAAAGTGACCAAGCATCAATTTTTGTGAACAACATATATGAGGGGTTTTATTTAAAATTGTTAAACACTATGGTGGTGTCAAATCTCTACTATAGGATTTTCCGGGGATTGCAACAATAATGGAAAATTTGAATGACTGGGTTAAGGATCATCTTATAAGGCAAGGGGAATGATGGGATTGGGATTTGAAGTTAAGAAGATATATTTTAGATTGAGAAACTGATGAAGTGACAAATTTGGTGGAGAGGGTACATAAAGTCAAGGTGAGAAAGGGAGGGGATTGTAGAGTGTGGAGAGGAAAGGATGGAGATGATTTCTCAATTAAAGTTATGTATGACTTGATGGCAGGAGAGGGTAGGGGGAGGGTCCTTGGAAACTCATCTGGAATGCGGGATCACCATCTAAGGTGTTTTTTTCCTTTGGGTGGCTGCTCAGAATAGAATTCTTACTTGTGAGAATCTCAAAAGGAGAGGGTGGGTTATGACTTCAAGGTGTTGTTTGTGTAAAAAATAAGAGGAAAATGTCTCTCATCTACTCTTACACTGTGAGGTTACTAGGAGGATCTGGAATTGCTTCATGAATAGATTTAAAGAAGTGTGGGTGCAGCAAGAGCATATAAAGGCAGAATTAAGCAGTTGAGGCTAGAGGAAGAAGAAGAGAGGCAAACATAGAAGCAATTTTTATGGAACTTATGCCCGGTAGCAATCTTGTGGACGGTTTGGGGGGAAAGAAATCAAAAGATCTTTAAAGATCAGGAAACTAAGACTTATAAATTGATAGAACATGTTGTACAATTACTATTCTTATGGTCATCTAATTACACAGAATTCAGGGGGACTAGTTTTATTGATTGTGATTGTACATGGGGGATGAAGTGGGATAGTTATTTCCTATTCGATGGGGAGATGCGAATGTAATATGTATATAATACTTACTTTGTATAGTTTTTTGGCCTTAGGGCTTATATAATAGAAGCTTAATTTACCGATAAAAAAAAATCTCAGACATAAGATCACGTAACCATCCTGCTTCTTCATTGGCTGAGGCTAAAGCTACAAGTTCAGCCTGCATGGTGGACTTTGCAATAATCTGTTGTTTCTTGGACTTCCAAGATACAACTCCATCACCCAAAATAAACACATAGCCAGTGGTAGACATGGAATCACCAAAAAGTGTATTCCAATCCGCATCGTTGAATCCCTCAAGGACAATGGGATAGTAATGATAATGAATACCAGAATACATAGTTCTCTTAAGATATTTCATTATCCTGTTCACAGCATTCCAATGTTCAGAGTTGGGTCTACTAGTAAATCTGCCTAGTACTCCTACAGCATAGGCAATGTCAAGTCCAGTACAATCTATGGCATACCGCAAATTACCAACTATACTAGCATATTCTTTCTAATTTAATGCATCAGAATCTTTATTAGAAGGAAATAAATGAATGCTAGGGTCAAAAGGAGTGCAAACAAATTTACAATCATAAAATTTATATTTCTTAAGAATTTTCTCAATATAATAAGACTGATTTAAAAATATACAATTTTTAGTCCTAGTAATTTTATTCCAAGTATAACACTCGCCTCACCTAGATCTTTCATATCAAAATTACTACTAAGTAACAATTTTGTCTCATTTATAACTTTTATATTAGAACCAAAAATTAATAAATCATCAACATAGAGACACATTATCACATGGACTCCATTTAATAATTTATAATAAATACATTTATCACTATAATTTGTTCTAAATCCATTATTAATTACAAATTTATCATGCCACTGTTTAGGTAATTGTTTTAAACCATAAAAACATTTCATAAGCTTGCATACTTTATATTCATCACCAGAAGCTACAAAACCATCAGATTGATCCATATAAATTTCTTCTTCCAGGTCACCATTCAAGAAGGCAGCTTTCACATCCATTTGATGAATTATTAAATTTTTAATTGTAGCTATAGCAATAAGTACTCTAATAGATATAATTCTAGTGATAGGGGAATAAGTGTCAAAGAAATAAATATTTTCTTTTCGTCTAAAACCTTTAGCAACTAATCTAGCTTTGGGTTTATTTGTAGCTCCATTTAGTTTTAGTTTCCTCTTAAGAACCCATTTGCAACCTATCGGTTTATAACCAGGATGTAACACTACCAATTTCCAAGTCTGATTGGAAATTAAAGAATATTTTTCATCGTTAATGGCTTCTTTCCAAAAGTCAGAGTCTGGAGAGAAAACGACCTCTTCAAAGGAAGTTGGATCCCCTTGAATATTGTAAGCATAAAAATCCGGTCCAAAAACTTTTTCAACTCTCACCCGTTTGTTTCTCTTAGGTGTACTTCTAAGGCATCTTGACTTACAACTATAGGTGTAGATGTAATAGGGTCACTAAAAACTAAACCCCCAATATTTCTAGATTTATTAGAAAATTTATCTTCAAAGAATTCAGCATCTCTAGATTCCATTATAAAATTATTTTTCAGATCTCAAACCCCTAATTTAGGTCTTTTGGGATCAGGTAGCCTTACATAGGCTAAGCAACCCCAGACCCTAAAATAATTAAAATTAGGCTTCATATTCTTCCATAATTCAAAAGATGTAATATGAGTTTCTTTATGAGGAACTCTATTTAATACATAACAAGCAATTTATATAGCCACTCCCCATAAATAAGAAGGTGCTCCTGAACTAATCAATGTTGCGTTGTGGGTTCTATTAGAACTCTAATCTTAACCTCAGTAACTCCATTAGAAGATGGAGAATAAGAAGCAACCACCTCATTAATAATTCCTAAAGATTGAATATAGAGACCAAATCCAAGTGATTCATATTCTCTACCTCCATCACTCCTTAGCCTCTTAACTTTTCTATCAAATTGATCAATGTTGCGTCGTGGGTTCTATTAGAACTCTAATCTTAACCTCATCAACTCCATTAGATGATGGAGAATAAGAAGCAATCACCTCATTAATAATTCCTAAAGATTGAATATAGAGATCAAATCCAAGTGATTCATATTCTCTACCTCCATCACTCCTTAGCCTCTTAACTTTTCTATCAAATTGATTTTCAATTTCTTTTACGTAAATTTTAAATGTTTCAAAGGTATCAATTTTATTTTTCAGTAAATATACCTAAGTGTACTTAGAAAAATCATCTATAAAGGTTATAAAACCTCCTCGGGTTAAGATGCATTCTAATTCACAAATATCTGAATGAATTAATTCTAATAATTTTGTTTATCTATTTACTAATTTAAATGGTTTTCCGATTATTTTAGCAATGCTACATGATTCACAATTTTCAAAATTTTCATTACTCAATTTAGGAATCAATTTTAAATTTCATATGTTCTTAACATATTTAGCATTTATATACAAAACGAGCATGCCAGAAATTAACACACGAAACAATATAAGTAGAACTAGAAGATGCTTCATTGATATTTTCAACATTCAATTTAAACATGTCGTCCCAGGCACACCCTTTTTCCCCACAAAAATCTCATTCTTAGCTATTAAATACTGGTTAGATTCTATGGTCTGTCTAAAACCAGCCTTATTAAGGAGAAAGCCAGAAACTAAGTTCTTCCTAATTTCAAGAGTGTGAAGAACATCCTTCAGTAGTACCGTGCGGCCTGATGTGAATGGCAGCTCAACATCACCCGTTCCCACCACCTTAAAAGTGTGAGAATCTCCAAGAAGTCTCCGCTGGAGAGTATGATTTGAACCAACTTCGATCATAACAGATATGCTTAGAAGTACTAGTATCTGCCCACCACCCATCAGTTCTTTCGAGTACATTGACATCGGTAATCATAAACACAAATGCTTCTTCAGTCACGTTTGCCCATCGAACAGGTGCACGTTTCTAGGTTCTGCAGACCTCGACAGTATACCCAGGTTTGCCACACACAAAACAGTATAGCATTATAGTATTAGCATTTGGATTCTGCCTGAAGGGAGGTCCTTGATAATTCTTCTTAGGATATGGGTTTCCACGGTTCTGATTCTGGTAAGGTTTGTTCATCCTCTTTGGTTTCAACTGGTCCTTGGGTTTTTGACTACCCAAACTCAAAATGAACCTTGCTAGAAGATTCAAAGTTCAACTCATCCATTTTATCTTGCATTCTACCTTCTTCTATACACAAACGGGTAATGAGGCTTTTTAGGGAGAATTCCTTAATCTTGTGCCTAAAGGAGTTCTTAAGTTCTTTATAACGAGGGAGCTTATCGATTACCGATTACAGCAGCCACTTGGATCTACTCACCGATTTGCATTCCTTGAGAAAGAATTTCATGAACAATCAATTGTAGGTCATGGATTTGAGTCACTACAGATTTTTCATTAACCATCTAGAATTTAAAGTATCTGTTAACAATATACTTTTTCGTTCCAACCTCTTTTGTGTCATACTTTTCTATAAGGCAATCTAAAGGTCTCTAACAATGGAGAAGGTTCGTCCATAATAATCATAAAGATCATCAAATAAGCAGTTCAGAATATAATTCCTACACAAAATCGTCTTTTTCTCACTTCTGCACAATATCAGATTGTGCATTAGTCTCCTCATTTCCAGTAGTTACTTTCTTAATGTCTTCTTCATTTAAAATATTGACTACTTTTATAAGGGTTAAGTAAAACAGCATTTTCTGTCTCCATCTCTTGAAATGAGAACCACCAAACCGGAAAGGTTTGTTTTGGTCACTAGGTCCAATAATATGTACAGCAAAGGGATTCTCCATGAATCACAAGCGTCTTAAAATTGATGGTAAAATAAGAAATAAATTTGGACGAATAATACATTTTTCGCCCAATTAATCTGTATGAAGAAAGAAATTTACTATTTAGTTAAAGCAGGGATGAAGCGCGAACCAAGTCGTCATCTTTAAGACGTTTCGCGCATCTGCAAGGATTTCCCAAAGCAGGCAGATGGTAGCACGACGCCTCCAGGATATAACAGCCCAGCCAACCTACTGTGTTTCGTTTCGATTCTGCACTAACAGAGAAGGAACAAACCCACCACGATTGTAGACACCCTTTGCCCAACAAGGTAAAACAAAACAAATCGAGAACGGTAAAGTGAAAATATAGAGAGCATAAATTGTAGAAAATAAAGAGAGCGTTTTGTATTTTGTTCTATGAAGAAACCCAATATAAATAGATGAAAAATCCAAACGTTGGGAAGTGACAGTTTATGGATAGCTACCACGAACATTGAGGACTTCGTGAATGAGTGAGAGACTTAGTATCAAAGGTTGTTACCAACGGTCAAATAAAATCAGTCTGGGTTTGTCCAAAAATATAGAACAACGTGCGTGCGATCCGAATCGAGCCGGCCGGCTGCGCGTGTGCATGCGCACATTAACGTTTTCCAGAGCCGCCGTCCGAAATCCTCTTGGACTGGTCTTGGCTCCTCAATAGACCTCACATGCTCGAGTGCTCCTTGTTTCCATTCATAAACTCACAAGGCTCATGGGAGGAAAAGGTATATATACCATTCCCTCAAACTAGTAAATTTTCAATGTGAGACAAGGTTCCACATACAAAGCACAAACTCTGTCATGCATCAGCTTTTGTAAACAACACATATATGAGAGGTTTTATTTAAAATAAACCAACAAGTTTCTTGTTTCTATCAGAAGCAACGTGAGAATCAGCTTATTCCCACAGTTACTAGAATTATTTTACAACGAAATGCACACACATATACATACACGAAGAGAGGGAAAAAAAAATTGCATGTTGAACTGGTGAGCAGTTCAAATTTGGAGACAATTCAAGCAGGAAAATTAGAAGAAATATGGAAATCGAATGAAATTAAACTTAAATCTAAAGAAGAACGTGAGATTACCTAACAAACGAGGAAGGAGCATTAGAAGCCGAAACTTCAAAAGAGTAATTTTTTCGAGAGAAATATAATTTAGAATATTGAAAGACGTTCGAGATTGCCATGGCCATTTGCTCGAGCTGTCTTACTGGAGAGAAGGATCTGTCGGAAGTTAGGGCTAGTAGGGTTTTGACGTGCAGAAATAGCAGAGAGCAGCCATTGTTTTCAACTCTCTGCTTCCCTGGAGTTTCAAGCCCATTCACTCGGTTTATCCGCAGACGGATTTCACGGTTTTCGTAATGGGCGTTAACAGCATTTAACAGTTAGTAACGGTGTAAGTTCAGTGGCAAAGAGAAATGGGGCGGGTTCGGGTAGTACCTGAATCCGGGATGGCCACATGGTGGTCCCTGGCCCCTGGCCCCTGGCCCCTGGCTATATTGGAGGTCACTCGTCACCCACTCCTAATCCGAGGCCGAGCGGGGCGGGCAGCTCCAACCTTATCATGTTATATAATATGTACAGTTTTTCATTAAATACACATTAGTGGAAACGCCCGTGCGATGCACGGGTCCTAAAGAAAGAGCATGATAAATAAAATAAAATCGCATCTTAATCTTACCTTTAAACTCCAATATTCGATTTGAATATTGGTCTGATTTGGTTACTAATTGAATTGTTGAGTACTCGACCAAACCAGTATAAGTCAAAAAAAACTAGCTGCGAGCCTATAAGAATCATATAAAAACCGGATTGAAATGGTTCTCTCTATTTCTCCATTCATTAATTAATTATGTTTGTTATGTCTCCTGGTTTTTCATTTGCAGAACATTAAGGCAGCATTTGGCCCGGCTTGTGCTTTTGGATAAGCACTTATTAGATAAGTGGCTCAATGGAAGCACTTATCCATAGCAATAATAAACTGCTTACTTGAAGAAATAGCGTTTGGTAAATACATTTTTTTAAGTACTTTTAGGGGTAAAATAGGTATTATGAAAATACTACTAAAGTTTAGAAATAGCATCCCGTATAAGTGATAAGAGAAGTTATTCTCAACAGTTTCTCCTTATGGGTAGCCTTTCTCTATTGCTTATGGGTAAGCACTTACCCATTAGGTGTTACCAAACATACTTTTAATTTTAAAAAACGCTTTAATAAGCTATAAGCTTAAATAAGCACTTACTTAAGCCGGGCCAAACGTAGCCTAATATCCTTTAGTTCATGACTATAGATCATGACTAAGTTTTGTAACTATCATACATACCATATGTATTATGTGGGAGATAAGTCAACAGAATAGAGCAAGAGTTTGGCATGAAACACAAATTCGTTCTTATACCATTGAAATTTTGACTCATTGGCGTTGTAAACTTCCTAAACCTTCTGGTATGCTTCACATCCCTACTGTATTTATTTTGGCAAACCAACAATAAAAACAGGTTAGCTTTAGCATAAACTATCCATGACTTGCCATATTACAATTCAAGAATATGTTAATCATATAGGATTATAAGGGGATGCTTAAAGGCTTAAAGCAAATTGCTATTAAAAACATGAACAACATCACATACTGAACAGTTTCAAATATCCCATTGCGTCAGTATGCCAAAGAGCGAAACAATATTCAACTTTACAAATGAAATGTAAGCTTTAAGCTTTAATTGTCTAAGAAAAATAACAAACTCATTTCCGCTTTTATGTACATCAGGCCCACCTATTCTCAATTTCACATGTGTTGATGATGATTTTGCGAAGCCTAAGTTGAGGACGTTCTTTATAATTTTTATTATTAAAAATTAACAAAATGAGAATCACACAAATAAAAAGGATTTTAAATTGCTTTTAAAATACCAGGATGGACATTCATCATGTCCAAAAAAGAAAAAACTTTAAAAAATTCAAGACCGTTGTTGCAGATCCTCTTTATGAATGAGCTCTTAGTTTCCTGAGAAGGAATGAGCAATTTTCTTTCATTTATTGTGAACTCTTCTTGTGAACGAGCACAACTACCTAGAAGAGTGAGCACTATTCATTACATATCCATTTCATGTAGATTTTAATCAAGCATTTTAGTTCATACACAAGCATCACTTCATAACATCATATTTGCATACTTGTATCATTTATAGATTAGTCAACAACATCATTTCTTTATATATTTCATTATACTCTGAAGATTCTCCTTCTTTTCATACAGGAAATCTTTTTCTTTCCTGGGCTCAACATTGCGCCTAAAATGAATCATATATCTTCAAGAAGTCCATATCTACAAAGATCAAGAATGGTACAAGATCCCAATCAACTTGCCACGATCACTCGCTAAGAATACTAAGAGCTTAAAAGTGACATAGCTAGCTTGGCTTAGATGATGGAAATCTTCATGAAGAGACATTCTCACTCTACCCCTGAACAGCACCAGACAGATGCGTCTAATCCACTAACTCCCCCCCCCCAGTGGCACCTCCTCCCCCTCCTCCCCTTCATATCCCTGATGCACCATTGGAATTCCTTCAATACATTGAGGAAGAATGGGGAGAGCCGGAGGAACCTCAAGAGAGAAATGTAAAGCACCAAATTCAAAGACTACAGGAGGAGGCTCGTCGATTAAAGGGAAATGATGCCTATGGTACAACACATTTCAGAAATCTGTGTATGTTTCCAAACATCAAATTGCCACCAAAGTTTAAGTGCCCGAAATTTGAGAAGTATAATGGCACGGGTTGTCCTATGTCACATCTACAGATGTATTGTGGCACCATGTGCACTTATGGTGGTAATGAGAAACTGCTTGTACAGATTTTTCAGCGAAGTTTGACAGTGTCTGCTCTGAAATGGATCTCGCACCTTGATCATTCTAGGATCCAAAGATGGGAGGACTTGGCTGATGCGTTCATTGCACAACATAAGTTTAATGCTTAATTATTCCAGATTGCTACCAGCTTACGGGTGAGACAAAGAATCCGAATGAGTAAGGGATTATGCATTGAGATGGAAAGAATTGGCTTCACAAGTACGACCACTCATGTTGGAACAGGAAATCACATCAATTTTCATTTCTACACTAGGAAAATCATACTATCCGTACTTGTTCACCCATCTTAAGTCTTACTTTGTAGAGGTAGTCCAAATAGCAAATCGAGTTGAGGAAAGTATCAAATCGGGAAAACTTCAGGATAACTCGGGGGCAAGTCAGCAAGGATACGGTTCTGGGAATGGTAACAAGAAACAATTTGGGAAATGACCCGATGGACTAAAGAAGGGGAAACACAAGTGAATCTAATCCAGAATCCTAATCCCCTTTACATGCATAATCGACCGGTTCAAATGCCAACCCAACCAATAGTCTAACAGAACCATGTCATTCATTCAACACAACAAGCAAAACAAGCACCACCAGTACAACAACCACAACAAGGTCTGTACAACGGTCGATTCCAGAAGAGGAACAAAAGAGTATTCACTCCGCTTGCCATGAAACTGTCAGATTTGCTTCCAATATTACTAAAAGGAGGATATGTAACATTAGTCCCGCCACATCCAGATGCCCCTAATAATCCGCGCTTTGATCCCAATTCTCATTGCGATTACCATATGGGCGCGCCGGGGCACCCCAAAGAGCGATTTTGGTCTCTCAAACATGCAGTGCAGAATCTGATAGATGCAAGAAAGCTCATTTTTGATACTAGCACTCATCAGCCAGTTCAAAGTGATATCACTCAAAATCCTATGCCACCTCATAATGGGGTAGGAATATCTGGGGTCAACATGATCTACTCTGAAATGGATTTCGACCCTTCTTTACTTATTGCGTCAATCAGAGCAAGAGTTTGAGTCCCTCTCAACAATTTGACACTCAACACTTCAAATAAGCAGCAAGGTGTAGTGCAAAATGAAAAAAAAAAGGCAAGTGAAGAAAAGAACATGGAAAAGAAAAAAGATGGAGAAGAAGTAGCTCCTAGCATGGGGCAAAGATCCAGCATCTCCAAATTTAGATTTATCCACTCTTTTCGAGGTCCAGTATTTTCATGAACCTTTGACCTTGAAAAGAGTAATTTAAGAAGGTTAAAAAAAAATTAAAATTAAAAGTACATTAAAAGTTTTGTCATCAAAGGTCATTTGCATTCGTCTTCACATTAGAATGATTTTAATAGCCAAATGAAAATTTCTGAAAAAGAGTAAAAGGGGTGTGTAGCCCAACTTTAGAGAGATTGTGACCATCAATTTGGGGATGGAGAAGGACCCAAAATAGGTGAAACTTGAAACCCTTGTTATCCCTAAAGAAAAAAAGAATGAATGACAGTATTCTCGAAATAATTTACAGTTGTTTTACTCAGTTGCGCTAAGACTTACTAGGGTTAGATGCAGACCTCGTTGTTCATAGAGTGTCCATTTTTCCTAAGGTGAAGTCGGACGAGCATAAGCGCCTGGTTGCATTTCGAATACTTGGATTTAATAGAAGATCACTTGATTTCAATTTTTCATAGAGAATCCCTTATAAGCATATGGTCAAAGCTTTTGCAGAAAAAAAAATCGTTGAACTTTCTCGAAAGTGGATTCAATTCTGGAGAAAACACTGTCACATCACAAAGATTTTCACAGGAAATGCAAGCCAATCATGAAGGGCCATTGTTGTGAAGAAAGTGCAGTTCGATAGAGCTTTGATCCTTGTATAGGTGGATTGAAAGGACTTTTCCTGAACCAATCAAATTTAAAAAAAAATTGAGAAGATTATTTTGCTTGAAATTAAAATTTGTCTTGAAATGATCAGAGGTCATTTTTCTATGAATCCTTGCATCATAAAATTCTTAGTTTAAAAGTTTTGAGCCTTATAATTTATTTTTTAAGACCCAAACTGGGATTAGCAACCCCACACTGGGGAAAAGAAGTAGAACCAAGGGAAATTATGTGGAATAATTTTGAAGATTCATAAATTGGGAAAACAAATGTTGGGTTTTATAAAAAAAAAAATAGAAAATCAAATTGGAAGGGAATTTGGAAATATTCGCAAAAATAGGAATAGTTTCACATTTGGGGAATACTCAAGTTGTGCTAATCCCAGTTCACCCATTCCATAAAAAAATATTGTCTTTGAGCCTTTTATCCTTTCTTCTTAGACCTAACACAACCTTCGTTTCATCCTATTTGAGAAGTCCTCTTTTAATCAAGACAATTTTTAATGGTAAAGCTATTTAACTCTTATTTTGATTGGTGATGATGGAATCAAAAGCTGATGATTGAAGTAATAAAAAACCATAGGCACGACGAAAACTTGCAAAGGCGTTATTGCTAAAAAAAAAGTGTAGGCATCAAGTGCGAAAAAAAAATAACCTTGAAGATCGAAGTTTATCATAAGGCAATTGATTCTCAACGGAGCTTTTTCAGGAGTATTCTCAACAGAGCAAAGTGATCTACCTACACTAGGGAAGTTTTTATTTTGGCATTTTTCAACAGCTTGGTCTGGTGTTACTCTGGCAATATTAACTCGACTATGCTAAACATCTCTTTTATTCTCTCAAAAAGCCAACATGATAAAATTGGCTTCGGTAATCATTGGGGATAAATTCAAACTCTCAAAATTTTTGCAACAACTCTCTGATGTTGTTCGATCACATTTTTGCTATTCATTTGAAGAAGCTTACTTCGACTATTCTGACCATCTTAGTGTGGAGAAAATATCGAGGCCTATGATGATAACTCTAGGATTTAAAAAAAATATATATATGTTCAATTTTTCAATCTTAATATAAAAAACAAAAAAAAAACCAAAAAACATTAAAAAAAACAAAAATCAAAAACCATATAAACAAAAAATATATAAAAGAAAAAAATGGGGTTTTTATATTTGTAGTATGTTTGTATTTTCCTTGAAGTTTTAGATATCACAGAGTGCATGAAAAGAAAAGAAATGTAGAAAAGCCAAATCAATCAGAGCAAATGCCTTGCGGAGGAGCATTGCGATGTCAAATGCTGCAAAAGGAGAAGAGAAAGAGGACCAAAAATATAATCACCAGTTGAGCACGAGAAAGCCTATCACAATCCCAGCATAATGTTGAAGACAAGATTGTCAGTTCACTCTCGGGATGGTGTCGATTAGCAACATAACAATAAAAAATCAGGATTGATCACGTCCAAGGGTATCTATAACTACCTTTAGTAGGTCTTAATCTAATACACACCTCAAAGGGAAATACCATTAGGCATGACCATTACCTCCTCTATGAGATCACTGTAAAGAAGCAAATGTCCTTTTGATATCTTCTCTTAGTTAAATTTTCAATGAGGCAAGGTTACATGTGGGATTTATTGAATCTAACTCTTGCATTATGCAATCCATTTGAACCATTTAAATTGTATTTTTGAATATGAATCAATTTTTAAATTGTATTTTTGAATATTGAATCTAACTCATGTTACCTTTTCATTTGCTTTTTTCTAGTTCTATTTCTTTTGCAGATTCACTATGATAGACGGACACGAGGATGAAGCTGGGACCACTTCAGGGCCATCAGTGCCGATGAGGACTTGAGGCCCGACCCGGTGCCTCGAGCTTCATTGGATGCCAGCAGGGCAGAAGTTGAGGGTCAAAGTAGACCACAATGGGGCCCCGATTGGGGAAAGCGCAAACAAGCTGGCAAGCTACTTTGGGACGCTGGCATGTGATTCCCAGATGGTTAGATTGGATGTCTCCTCATGGCACGTGATTACACCAGCCACTCGAAACCGTCTGTGGAAATTAATTAACATATAATTTTTCTACTTTCTTCAAGTATTTTAAGTTTGTTTATTTATTAGGACTATGTAATGCCCTAGTGTAATTTCAAATTTTCCTTGGTTTGTGCAGTGCAGGTAAAATTTGATAACCCTGCTGGACTCCGTAAATACTATCTGGAGTTAATTGGGAAGAAATTGAGGGAATATAGATCCCACCTCAAAGTGACCATATTTGACCAATTCGACGGCAATGCGGTATTGTACACAAAGTGCCCAGATTGTTGTCCCCCAGAGCAGTGGCGTAATTTTATTGCCTTCTTGCATTCCGATGAGGCCCAGGTATGATGCATTTATACTGTTTTCTATTTCCTTATTATCGTAGACTACAAATTAATAAGGAAATAATAAATATCTCTTGTTGATTAATATGTGATGCAGAAAAAAAGCAAGACAAATAAAAACAACAGATCGAAGCAGACACTCATGCATATGCCTGGTTCAAAGAGCTTTGCTAAGGTGTCAGAGGAGCAGGTAAATTTCTCATGTTTAGTTATCTTCTAAATTATTAATTTATGTTTTTACACTCTTACATACCTGTAATTTGTGAGAATATTTTTTTTTTTTCTTTTGTGTTAAAATAGTAGGTGAAGAGCGATTCCCAGTTGCCGTTGAGTTGAACAGATATCTTTCCGGTGACACATGCCGATAAGGATAGGCGTCCCATTTTTGAGGAGGCAGTTGAGAGAATAGTAAGTGTTCTTTTTTTGTCACTTTTCCAGAATATGTATATGTTCTCCTTCAATGGTTCAAGATCAGAACACTCTTTTAATATGTTAATCCATTTCTTATGATCAAAAGTCTCATAACTAGGAAGAACTCATTGAAAATTGAATAGAGGTCAAGAAGGTCAAAAACTTGAGCAGTTTTAAAACTTATAGAAGGAATCTTGTATTCCTGGCTAGTATCCACAACACAATAGCTAGTAGGAACTAGCCTAGTTTGACATATGCATAGAATTCATGTCCCAAGTAATGATGGAAGCAGTTGGCTCTTGCCTCACAAGGAAGTAATGGGGATGGTGAGGAGTTTTTTTTCAGTTCATAGGTACTTACTCTATTGGAAAACCAATTTGTCTTTTAAGTAATAGGATTTAAGTGAAAGCTTCTTTGATCTCCAGAATATGCATCAAGGATATAGCCAACTGAAACTTGGTGTGGTTTCTCAAGGCCATATGATGCAATGTTGTTAGATCCCATATAATGATTAGATCCTATTATTTTGGTTGTAATATCTCATAATGCTTGTTGTTTCTTCACCGAGGAAAGCTTTTTTCTTTTTCAGTTGTATTTGTATATTGGTGATGCCTTAGTATGGTTTTAGTTAGTGATGCTTTGAACTGAAAATACAAAACGATTTTGATGATTCACTGACAATGAATTGCATTATTCTTAAGTTCTAAATGATATATTATCCCGAAGCTCAAGAATTCTAAAACTTGATGCTTTGTTTATTGCTTTTATGTACTTTGGACACTGCAATTATGGTTGATTCTTTCTTGTTTTTTATTCTAAATCATGGTGGAATCTTGTTCTTGTTTTAGTCATGTACTGTTGGTTGAATGAATCGTAAAAAATTGTTTGATAAGATACTTGCAATTTGGCCTAGAATATCTATGCCAATAACAGTGGATATGATTCAATGGCGATCTAGTCTGAGAATCCGTAAAACCTTCATGAACACTTTTGTTCTAAGGAGGTTTGTATAAAAAGCATGCCTTTCTTCTATCCTAGAACCCATGCAACCAGTAAGAAGACTCTTAGCAATCAAAAGACATATATTATACCTTGGTCATTCTAGGATTTTTAGGTTACTCAAAACTCAAAAGTGCTATAGTCTATTCCTGTGATTTATTCATTTTATTTGTACAACTGTGATTTATTTATTCAAAAGCTCAATAAAAAAGGGTTTCCATGGTAATTACATATTTGTCATCTATTCCAACTTATGGCTTGTATTCCCATCTTTCTTTCTTCTCTTTTGAATGCAAGAATTGAGAGCGACGCTTCCGGAGGGCTCACAGGACAACACAGTCTGTGATGTCGTATACTCTCGGGTCATGGGATTTGAGAAGCTTGGGCGGGTCCTTAGGATGGGGATGGGACATACCTCAATCCGATTGTGGCCGGAGTCCTTCGGGAAACAGGCTAGCATGAGTCGAGAGGCGGTGGTCTCTACCTTGCGAGCGGGGTGACTGCCCAGCTCGCTCAGAATGATAATGAGATTTCTCGACTAGCTGCTGGCAACGCTCAGAGGGATGATGAGATATCTCGGCTATCTGCTGCCCAGTCCCAGACAGAGGCTAAAATGGCTGCATTAGAGTGCTTGATATTGAGTATGACTCGTCAGTTAGAATCTAGATCTTATATCTATAGTCTTTACTTATATTTGATTTTTATTTTCTGTAAGCATGATAACTAAATTAGTTTATATAATATGTATTGTAGAGTGGAGAAGATTAGCAGTGGCCCAGAGACGTTCGTGATCAGCTAGCATTTTTCTTCATTATTTCGTTATATGTACTTTGACATCTATGTTTGTTATTGAATTAAATATTAGTAGATTTTTATAGGTTTACTGGTAATTAAGTTTAATTAATAGACTTGAATGGTATTTGTTCTTGTACAGGTTTACTCACTTTGTAGGTTTAATAGACTTGAATTGTGTTTGTTTTTGTACAGGTTTACTTGTAGGTTTAATAGACTTGAATTGTAGTGTTTGCTCTTGTACATGTTTATTTACATGTTCGTAATCTTGTAGAAATAAGGAAATGCTTAAAAAAAAACAGACTATTAATGACGGTCATTTAGGACCGCCGTTAAAAATACTATATGTCGGCGGTTTTATCGAACCGCTGGGATATCGAACGTATTATCGGCAGTCTAAATCGCTGATAATAAGCAAATAAACTGTTGCATTAGCCATCTTTGCCAGCGGTTTTGAACTGCCGATAAATATGAGATATAGGAGGCGGTCTTTGATCGTCGTTAGCTCTCACAAAGCACCGTTAAATATTGTTCGCTTGGCGGTTTTAGACCGCCGAGAAAACCTGTTCATTTCTCGGCGGTTTTATAGGACCGCCGAGAAAACATGTTTATTTCTCGATGGTTCTATAAAACCGCCGTTAAGACCGCCGACAATCCCTTCCCTAGCGAGGGATTTCTCGGTGGCTGACTAGACCGTTGATAATGGCTTAGACGACGGTCATAGTATATATCTCGGCGATTTTGGACCGCCAGGAAAAACCATGTATTTTGTTACAGATATCACATATAGCCTTCATAGTGTATTGTTATGAAAAATTAGGGATATATTATAGGATTAGACTTTAGAAAACTAATAACATATCAAGCATGTTTAGCTAGTAAAATACAGAGGAAAATATCATGGACAATCCTATAGTTTTTCGGGCTACTCTATAACTAAGGGCATGGACACAAAGGCCACCCACGTGCGATATTCTACAATACATGCTAGACTTATCAGCATGCGGCTCACGGTAAAATAAATTTTATCATAATAAGAGCCTGTCAGTTGGTACATGAACTCATTGATCAGAAGAGGAGCTACAATAACCACTTGTACAAGGGTCCAGTAACAGTAATAACATCTACTGTTCAGACATGTAAAAGCACATATTCATACATACATATACATGTTAGATCGTATTATATAATGCCTTCATGTCGTAATCAATATGTCAAATTTACATCCTTTTATCTCTTATAAACAATTTTGTCTAATGCGGATACATGCAGATTTGAAAGATACTAAGAAACCAAACCATTGTTAAGTCACGCTCAAAACCTTAATTGGCATCCTATAATATAAACCTTGTTCATTTGAAAACAAATCATTTGTATAAATTACTATTGATTTCAAAACAATGAGTTGGTAAAATCTTGGGTTAAAACATGCAAGCTTAATTAGCATATATTATTATGATAATTAATCATAACAACAGACTGTAATTAATTATAACAATACATGTTGTATATTCAGTTAGTCGAAGGTACCCGATTTGTATAACTAAATTTCAGAAGAAAAAAAGTTGTCGAAGTGAACTTCGGTTAGCCGATGAGCGAAGATACTAGAAAACTTAGATTTTCAAACCTTTTCAGAAACTTTTACCTTTTCAAATCTTTTCCATTTAAACTTACTAATACTAAAACCTTTCAAAAACATCCAAAACTCATTTGTACACTAATTAAAACTCATTTTAATTCATAATATAAGACACTAGTTGATAAAACACCTTAAGAATCTATTTTGACTACTTTTATAAAATCTTTTATTCAAAACATATGGAAAACATAACTTATTAACTCAAACATGTTTGTAAATATTGCAACATAAAAAACATACAACAGAATATTCCTAAATCATGTAAAATAGATAATTCTAGCTAGAAAATTTAATTAATGATTATTACTTACTTAATTAGAGCCTATATATTAATCCTCCATTTTCGTCTTCTTCTTCTCTGCAGAATTTTAGCTTCTCCTTAAACAAATAATCCATTTACTAGCTCGTATTCTTATCTAACTAATAATATAATTAACTTACTAATCTTATATTAACTAATCAATCTACTAACTTATATACTTAATTAGTAATATCATTAGCCTACTAACCTTAATTTAACTTATTAGTTAATACCGATGAAGGTTGTAAGTGGGGTAGTTGCTCCCATAATCCCTCACCAGACTGATCAAATACCCTGGTATCACCAATACTAGTCCATTATATTTCATCTTATTTTAATTAATCTGAATTATTATTAATTAATAAAGATTAATATTAGCTTAATTAGACTTAAGTTTAAGCTTATCTCTAAGGACATTTGTTCCAAATCTAACCTAGGACTTGTCACGTGTTGTGTATAGGCTTAGGTTTCCTTTTGACTATCTTTTAATGGCATTCTTGTATATATGAAGTTTAATTATTAATTAACTTAATAATTTATTTATAATTTTACCATTTGTTTAATTACATTCATAACCCTTTATTCGATATAGCTCATCTCTAGATTTCCCATGCTTATTAATCAATGGTTGAGGAGAACTAGGTAGTTTACTAATTAATTAATATCAAGTACTAATTAATCATAATTAAATACATATTAGTTTATTTATTAATCTTATACATGTGTATAACTTATAATTTTCATATAACTTATGGTAACCTAATTAGCACCATTTAATATATATTAATCACGCTACATTAATCATATTATATTAATTAAGATTCACATAAGTTCTTATAATCAAACATACTTACTATATATATATGGATAGAAGAAAATTTCATAATTAAGTCTACATGATAATATAATGTTTCTTCTATTGTCTAACTTGTTCTCAATTCATGTCATACACACTCTCTCACTAATTAATTTAATTAATTATTTAATAAATTATATATTTATTACCTAATTAAAGATATTTAATACTAAGTTAGATTCAAGTCACTACAAAATCTCAATCGGTCTGTTCGATATAGTAGAATTCTCCTTTTCTTAAAAGACAAAATGTGCAAGTTTTCAATTTTTGAGTAACTAAAACCTTAAAAAATAGGGAGTTGCCAATGATAATTCTCATTATTTTAAAAGACAAATCGTGAGAGGTTTCAATTTTTGAGTAACTAACACTTAAAAAATATGGAGTTACCCACGATTAAAAGAGTTTTCTATAACCACTTTGACTTATTTATCTTTAAAAAAATATGAAAAGACATTTATCCATGTAAATATTTTATAACATTTTGTATAGTAAAATTAGTTTTAATAATGAGAATAATAGGGGTGGATTAGATCCCTTAGATCAAAATCAAGCCCATTTTAGGAACTGGTTGGAAAGTTTCTCCCAGTGAACCCAGGTCCAAAGGGCTGCAAACTATTCTTAAGCTTCCCTACAAGTACAATCCAGTGGTCACTGGATGAACAACCAATTTAAACATCATTAACCACCTATCCTGTGAGGGTCAGTCATTTTGCATTGCTATTTCCTTGACTTTGAAATGAGTAAAATACCTAAATGATCATTCAAAAATAACGAACCACCCCTAATAAGGAGTCCAATGATATTTCAATTAGGCAGAAGTTTGTGCAGTAGACACTGGACCTGATCTGAACTAAGATAACCTCTTAGGAAGAGGCAGGAGCTGCAAGTAGTTCCATTGCAAAGGTGAGAAAAAAATAGCAAGCTTCTATACTATAACTTAGGCTGCGTTTGTTTACTGTCAAAGGAAAAGGCAAGTAGTTCCTTTGAACGTTTGGTTTGCAGGAAAAAAAAAGTTTCGTGGACCCACCACTTTTTTAAGAAAAAAAAAGTGACTTCTTTCTTTCTTGCTGGAACTGTCCGATTTTGCGTCGCAAGAAAACGAAAAATATTTACTCCTAAAATTACCCTTTCCCAAAATCCATATTTACATGATTGCTATATATATATATATATATAATTAAAAAAATAAAAATATAAATAAAATGATAAAAAACTAAAAAAAGAGTTATGTGTTCTACAATAAAACCAAAAGAGGTGGGACCCATAAAAATTTATAATTTTTTTTTAAATTAAAATTAAATTTGATTGAGTGTTATTTTTTTGAAACTTAAAAAATAGAAATCGAATCAAAATCAAACCGAAATCGGTTTGACACAATAAATATGGCTTATGACGCAGAATTGAAAATTATGTCAGGATTCTTATGACTTTCTTGCTAACCAAACGCTCAATTACATGATTTCCATTAAGAGTCGTGCAACTTTCTTACAACATCCAAACAGCTTCAAGAAAGTTATTTTCAGTTTTTTTTCACAGTACTTTCCCTTTCTTTTTCCTCTGACACACTTTGATGCTATCTGAACGCAACCTAAAGGATTGCTGGATCTTTGTATCTCCTGAATATATTCTCAATATCCTCCATGATTTCTGATCGCAAAGGTCTCTCCGTTGTCACAAATGCGTCAATATCTTCTTTTAGTTGATCAATGGAAGTTGCCCCAATAATTGAACTGGTCACGAATGGACGGTCACGCACAAATCCGAGAGCAAGCTGAACCGGGGTTAAGCCATATTTCCTGGCCAACTGGACATACTGTTCTTCTGCTTCCTGAAACTCAGAGCTACAGATCATCAGTACCATCTTTTCAATTGTTGCAGTTTCGAATTTCATAATAGAAAATTTTGCAGTTCAGAGCACTCATAATGGAAGGGGCAATGACTTGCAATAAACTGTGTCCTCGAGGGATCCCATTTCTTATTATATAGGGGGTGGCAATGGATTGGACCGGGTTGGGTTGAGAACTACATTAATGGGTCTCAATCCAACCTGAACCCACCCAATCATTAAACGGGTTGGAGTTGGCTAAACCGAAACACAACACATATAAAAGAATCTAAACCCTAACCCGGCAATTAAACCCGTTTGAACCACCTTTTTATTTTAAAAAACTTGCTCAAATAATCATATTATTTTACATATTTTATAAGGCATTAAATAATTGAATATTCTATACATTATGTGTTAACTAATTTAAGTATTATTATTATATATAGTTGGATATAATCGGGTTAAACAGGTTGAACTCAAACTGAACACATCTATTATCAGGTTGAAAAGCTCAGAACTAACCTACCCAAATACTGAGCAGCTTTGGGTGAGTTTATGGGTTGGGTCAGATTTTGCCACCCCCATTATCGTATTTCTCATATATATATATATATATATATATATATAGATAAAGAGAGAGAGAGAGAGTCCAGGTTCTTTGGTGTAATGCTCCAGAGAGAAAAACCTGTTGCTATACTTTTCTCACATGTGGAAGCTTATTCGGGAAACCTCACTTTTACTCACGTGACCGAAAACTCATCCAACGGTTGGAGAATACAGTGGTGGACTTCCTATCAAAGGAAAGAGCTAGGAGAGAGTTCTTCTCTAGGATCCTTAAGAGAGGATATGTTAGGAGGGAGGTGAGGATACATTCATGGGCTTAGTCCCGGCATTAACCTTATCTTAGACATTATGTGCTCATATGTTTTTATGTCTTTTCTGTTTCGGATGTATCTATTGTTCTCCTAGGATGTCCATCTCGGACAGCCTATGTTGTACTTTGACTACTCTTTCATTAATACAATTGCGTTACTTATCAAAAAAAAGACAGCAACTAGAGTGAATTTAATATGCATATCTGTCGTTATGGGAACAAATTTATTGAGGATGATGGACATAGGTTCTGTCTACGTTTTTCTCTAGGAAAGTATTTCAAACTATATACACGTGTTTGACATGACACACAACTAGAGTGAATTTAATACGCATCTCAGGACGCTTTCAACATGTCCAGCTACCTCTCATCTATAGACAGATTCAATTCCACAACTAGAAACAATAAGTAAAATGTAAAACCATACCTTGGCCATGGATCTGTTGTATCTTTCCATGTAGCCGTGGAAGAGGTTCAGCCGTCCTTTCTTTGCAGCTTCAGAATCAATATCCAAATATTTTCCACTCAGTGTTCCACCGCCCAATGGTGAATAAGGGAGTAAGCCGATGTTGCAATTGTTTGGGTGACACACTTCAACCAGATCAGCTGCAAAGACCCAACTGAATGCAAGTTAAAAGCTCCTTAAGAGTGAGCTGCAACTGCAACTAGCAAAACTAACAGATGTCCCTAGTTCAAAAGAAGGATACAAGATCCCAATGCTCTTCAAGATCTTAAAATTTAACATCATATTCCTCTCAAAACCATCACTATTTACAAAGAAAGAAAGGAAACCATAGTAACCTCAACATCCTTGTCTATGGCAGGCCAAATATTTTGTTATTCATAAGAATAAAACTTATCAATGATTCTTTGGACGTTGGACCCGTATGTGTGTGTGAGATTGACAAGAATAGCGTATTTTCATGCTATCACATGAATTCATAAGTGGATTCTAAAGACAGACTCTTGGGATTTAAGTTTCTATTATTGGGTTTTTTAAAAGTTAAACCATGATAAGTTCAGTGGCCAAAGGTAAGTAAATGTAGCCAAACTATTCCAGCCGTACAATTATATTATATATGTTACATGTCAATGGTTCAAAGGACTGATCACCTATTCATTCTAAAAAAATATGGTCTATAGAGGAAGATGGTGATTAGGTGTAGGTGTACTACTAATATTGCAGTGAACAAGTCATTGCCCTGGGGCATGTCTCACCGCACCTACAAGCTTGGCCTGAGCTTACCAACTGTTGTAGCACCAAAACATACTCATCTCAATTAGAGAGAGCACTTATATATATTAACTAGAGTTAGGCCAAACTGTAAGCAGGAAAATAAATAAACCAAAAGAGAGATGGGCTTATGGGCCGTCTGTTCTGACACTCCCCCTCAAGCTGGAGCATATATATTGTTCATGCCCAGCTTGTTTCAAATATACCTAATCCTATTCCCAGTCAATGATTTAGTAAGCACGTCCGCTAGTTGCTCCGTGGTTCTCACGTGTTGTAATGATATCTCTCCACCTTATAGTTTTTCTCTCACAAAATCACAATCAACCTCAATGTGCTTCGTCCTTTCATGAAACACAGGATTATATGCAATGTGAATAGCTGCTTGGTTGTCACAACACAACTTGGGCGAACTTGAAGGGGGGTATCCAAGTTCACTACGGAGCTGTCGCAAATAGATAATCTCACTAGTAGCGTGAGCCATAGCCCAATACTCAGATTTCGCACTAGACTGAGTTATTACTAGTTGTTTCTTGCTCTTCCAGGATACTAGATTCCCTCCTACGAAGATATGATATCCAATGGTATACTTACGATCACTAAGAGATCCTGCCCAGTCTGCATCTGAGAACCCTTCAATATCCATATGACCTTGGTTGCTATTTAATAAACCTCGACTCGGAGTGCCCTTAATATACCGAAGGATATTCAATAGCGCATCCCAGTGAGGAACTCATGGAGCTGCCATAAACTGACTAGTTACACTGACAGAGAATGCAATATTTGGTCGAGTAACAACAAAATAGTTCAGCTTTCCAACCAGACGTCTATACCTCTCGGGATCAGCAGATAACTTTCCATCATCTGGAGACAGTTTCACTCCAAGAGCCATCGGAACATCAGAAGGTTTGGCATCGATCATCCCTGTGTCACGCAACAAGTCCAAAGCATACTTTCTCTGTGACAAAGAAATCCCACGATG
>JAUPMG010038865.1:0-14346 GCA_031762675.1 Pachysandra terminalis | reverse complement strand
TTTCTATCTATTTAAATCACACTTCTAAGCTTTCATTTTATGTCTTTATATCTTATTTTAATTAGAATAAAGTGCCAATTACCCATTCTTGTGTATTTATTGTAGGAAGCATCAAATTGGAATAAATAGAGCAAATTAGAAGGAAAGAGGAGAAATCATGGAAACACTAGGAGTGAAAGGCATTTTCTTGTGCCCCTTAGTTCTACTTTGACTTATGCCAAGTAAAAAGTCATTTTTAGAGGGCTAAAGCTTCCAAACGTCCCTAGCCTGTTTGTAGATTAAGACTTGAAAAAGGCACCACAAGAAAGAAGATTTCTATTTTGAGTTTAGGAAAGCTACTTTCCAGAATTTCACTGAACAGATCTTTGTATTCTTGCCATAACTCATTCGGATAAAGTCCGATTAAGGTATTTTGGTGGCCTCGGAAAGATAAGAAGAATATCTACAACTTTCTTGCTGGCATCGGAGCCCAAATCACCCTTTTGAGAGGCCCAATTGGCGCTAAAAGTTACCTATTTTTAAGGAGCTTTAAATTATTAAAAGTCAAGCAACGATTGGTTGCTAGAAAAGAGGATCTGAAAAACCATCTAGAAGAGATTTTTTCTCTTGGGGGGAAAAGAAGAAAGGAAAGAGAGATTAGAGAGGACGATCGGACTAAAAGAAACGAGCAGAAAAGCGAGACTTGGAGGAAGATGACGACGGGAAGAAGAAGAAGATTATTTTTAATCGTCAAGAAATTTCAATTTTTTCTTCTTTCTTAATTTTCTGCTTTATATTTGAATCTGAGAATTCTCTTTGATATTGATGTTTTTGAACAAGACAATGAATGTTTTTGATTTTAAGATGAGCTAATCCTATTTCCTAAGGCTTTGATGTAGTCTAGCCATCAAGTTTTAAATCTTTTTGTTATTGCTATTGAATTTATAATCCAAATTTGAGTATTTTATCATTGTTCTTAATCCATTTGAATGCTTGATCACCATTTAAATGTCAATTTAATTGTATTAAGGCCAAGAGGTGATATACAATATTAGTTTCTTATGCTAAAATTCCGTTCTTTACATGTTAATAGAGGTATTGCCATGGTTTATGTAGCTTTGCATAGAAAATCAATAGAACTTAAGGTGCTTGCACGCTTTTAAATTCACATAGAGATATAGTGGGTTATCACGTGGGGGTAAGTTCATTGGTGCTCGAGAGAAACCTTTGAATAGATTAGGGATTTTGCTTTCAAATTGTATTGTAATTTTCAATAGCAATGATTGATTATAATTTAATTCAGGTTGGCTATGATGAAATCAAATGCCTTAGTGTTTTAGTCAACTGGTTAAATTTATTTTATTTTATTTTCTTAGTCATTAATTTTAATTGCTAGTTAAGTTTTCAAATACCCATCTCACTATTCGATTGTCCAAATAGAATTTATGGTAGCAATTTCGATATTTAGTAGCTAAAAGTTCTTTGTGGGTTCGACACTCTATTTCATCGCTTAATTACTTGCTAGGATTTCGTATACTTGCGACACCGCACGTCAAGTTTTTGGCGTCGTTGCCGGGGAATTTATTTGTTTACTAATATTGATACTATCTATTCTCAATTTTAATTTGGATTTTAATTTTTTAGGTGTTGTGTATGCGACGCTCGAGAAGCGTTAAATTTTGCCTTTTAATCCTGAAATTGATCGTTATTTTAGGTGGTTAGATAAGGAGAAGATGCAAGCTTCGACTAACTCACAAGTCAAGATGGCAAATCAAATTGAAGAAGACGAGAATAAAAGAGCTTTGAGAGACTATGGCATGCCGTAAGTCATCGGGGCTTCTACAAGAATTAGGAGGCCCGCTATTCAAGCTAACAATTTTGACATAAAGCAAGCCATCATCCAGATGATTCAATCGACAGTGCAATTCAGCGGCATGCCGAATGATGATCCTAATGCTCACATTACAAATTGTCTAGAAATTTGCTATACTTTAAAGCATAATGGAGTCACCGATAATGCCGTTAATTTGAGACTCTTTCAATTCTCTCTTCGAGACAAAGCAAAGGGTTGGCTCAATGACAATCACTACATGGGATGGTTTGGCTCAAAAGTTCTTGGCAAAGTTCTTTCCTCCATCAAAAACTACTAAAATGAGGAATGATATCACCATCTTTGCTCAGTTCGATATGGAATCTTTATATGAAGCATAGGAGAAATATAAAGACATGCGAAGAAGATGTCCACACCACGGTCTACCCAATTGGTTGCAAGTTCAAACCTTTTACAACGGACTGAGTTCAAACACATGGACAATTGTGGATGCCGCAGCAGGCGGAGCATTGATGGGAAAACCATATGAAGAAGCCTACAATTTTCTTAAGGAAATGACATCAAACAACTACCAATGGCCATCAGATCATATAGGCGTGAGAAAGATCCAGGGAGTTAATGAAATGGATGCTATTAAGTCTTTAGCTTCTCAAGTTGCCATGTTATCTAAGAAATTTGATAATATTAACGTGAATGCCATCCACGCAACTCATTTTGTTTGTGAACTTTGTGCGGGGAATCATTCAAGTGTTGATTGTCAAGTTGGAAATCTCTTTGCCACGGTTACATCCGAGAAAGCCAACTATGTGTCAAACTTTCAATGCTCGAACCACCTCTATTCCAAAACATTCAACCCAAGTTAGCGTAATCATCCAAACTTTTCTTGGAGTTGTCCTCAAAATGCAAATAAGCAACCTCCCAGCTTCTAACCTCAAGAAAAGAAGCTGAACATAGATGAGCTACTTACCAAGTTCATGCAAGACACCAAAAGGTACATGCCAGACACCACAGGGTTCATGTAAGAGGCCAGGACAACTTTCCGGAACCAAGATGCTGGCATCCTGAATCTTGAGCACCAAATGGGACAATTTTCTAAGCAATTAGCAAAAAGATCTAAGGGTCCTTTCCAAGTGACACAATCACTAATCGAAGGGAGCAAGCTAAAGACATATCATTGAGGAATGGAAAAGAGCTTGAAGTTCAATAAGAAGCTAATCAAGAAGGTGAAAAGAAGGAGAAAGTCAAGAAGCACAGAAAAAACGGAAAATCAGTTTTACCTTCTAACTCTCCTCTTCCTTATGTTCCTCCTATTCCTTTACCACAAAGATTGAGAAAAAACAAGTTGGATTAGAATTTTTCTAATTTCCTAGAAGTTCTAAGAAATTGAATATTAACATCCCTTTTGCAGATGCGTTGGATCAAATGCCTACTAACGCCAAGTTTTGAAGGAGATGTTGTCCAACAAAAGGAAATGGGAGGAGCATGAAACTGTGATGCTGACCGAGGAGTGTACAACAATTTTGCAAAACAAGCTTCCACCAAAGCTGAAAGATCCATGGAGTTTCACTATTCCTTGCACAATTGGAAATTCTCATTTTGATAAAGCTTTATGTGATTCAGGTGCAAATATTAATTTAATGCATTTTTCTATTTTTCAGAAATTAGGGATTGGCGAAGCTAAGGCAACAACCGTATCCCTCAAATTGGCATATAGGTCCATTAAATACCCGAGAGGTATAGTTGAGGATGTTCTTGTTAAAGTTGACAAGTTTATGTTTCCTGCAAATTTTATTGTGTTAGATATGGATGAAGACCGGGAAATTCCACTCATTTTGGCCCGGCCATTCCTAGCTACGGGAAGAACTCTTATCAATGTCCAGCAAGGAAAACTCATCCTTAGAGTGCAAGAGGAGCAGATTATCTTCGATGTGTTCGAAGCTATGAAATACCCCTCCACAAGTGATTCATGCTTCCGGATAGACACTATTGGCAAGTTGGTATCCGACACCTTCAATGAAGAAAATCCAAGAGAACCACTTGAAGCATGCATTACTCAATCGAGGACTATTCATTCCGAGAACACTAGCATTAGAGAGTGTGCACACTACCTGGAGGCTTCACCGCCTTACACTCACAAGAAGAAGCCAAAATTTGAGAATCTTCACGAGAAATGAGCTTCCCAACAAAAGTTGTTGACTTATGAGCCTCCATAGCTTGAACTTAAACCTTTACCTTCTCATTTGAAGTATGTTTATTTAGGAGTAAACTCTTCTTTGCCAATAATTATTTCTTCTTCTTTGACAAGGCTTGAAGAAGATAAATTAATTCAAGTGTTGAGAGCTCACAAATTGGCATTGGGGTGGTCCATAGCCGACATAAAGGGAATTAGTGCTTCAATACGCATGCACAAAATCCTTATGGAGGAGAGCCACAAGACCACAATTCAACCACAAAGAATGCTCAATCCAAACATGCAAGAGGTAGTGAAGGCCGAGGTCCTCAAATTGCTTAACGCAGGAATAATCTATCCAATTTCTAATAGGTCGTGGGTAAGTCCGGTTCAAGTAGTACCAAGAAATGTGGTATTACTGTTGTGAAGAATGAAACAAACGAACTTATCCCAATAAGAATAGTCATAGGTTGGCTGATGTGCATAGATCATAGAAAACTCAATGATGCCACTCGAAAATATCATTTTCCATTACCTTTTATTAACCAAATGTTGGAGCGTCTTACAGGTCATGATTATTATTGCTTTTTAGATGGTTATTCGGGATATAATCAAATCTCTATAGCACCAGAAGACCAAGAGAAAACCACCTATACATGTCCTTATAGAACTTTTGTGTATAGGAGAATGCCATTTGGCCTATGCAATGCACCAGCCACTTTTCAACGATGCATGATGGCAATTTTTTCAGACATGGTGGAAAAATTCATTAAATTTTTTATGGATTTTTCTGTCTTTGGTTCTTCTTTTGATACTTGTTTGAATAATTTATCTATGGTTTTAAAAAGATGTGAAGAAACTAACCTTGTACTAAACTAGGAAAAATGTCACTTTATGGTGCAGGAAGGAATAGTGCTCGGTCATAGGATCTCTTCCAAAGGGATTGAAGTGGATAAGGCCAAGGTGGAGGTTATTGAAAAATTACCCACACCAACAACAGTCAAGGGCATGAGAAGTTTTCTTAGACATGCGGGGTTTTATCGTCGTTTTATTAAAGATTTTTTTAAAATCATTAAACCCCTTTGCAGTCTTTTGGTAAAGGATACGCTTTTTAATTTTTCTAATGACTGTTTGCAGGCATTTAAACTCTTGAAGGAAAAGCTAATTTCGGCCCCCATAATTTGTGTACCAGATTGGGAGCTACCGTTTGAATTGATGTGTGATGCTAGTGACTATGCGTTAGGAGCTGTCTTAGGACAACGAAAAAACAAATTGTTGTATGTTATTTACTATGCTAGCAGAACTTTAAATGATGCTCAACTCAATTATGCTACAACCGAGAAAGAATTATTGGCTGTAGTTTTTGCTTTTGATGAGTTCAGATCATATTTGATTGGCTCTCACATTATTGTTTATACTGACCATTCTGCTCTTAAATATTTGCTAGCCAAGAAGGAAGCAAATCCAAGGTTGCTTCGGTGGATTTTTCTTTTGCAAGAGTTTGACTTGGAAATCAAAGATTAAAAGGGAACCGAGAATCAAATAACTGACCACCTCTCCCGCCTCGAGCTAGATGAAGATGAGGCAATCCCAATCAATGAGGTCTTTTCTGATGAACAAATCCTTGCTTTTACATTAACCAAAGTTCCTTGGTATGCAGATTTTGTAAACTACTTAGCTAGCAGTGTGGTCAATTCGGAGTTCTCATATCAACAAAAGAAGAAATTCATTTCGGATGTAATGCACTACTTTTGGGAAGATCATTTCCTTTACAAGCATTGCAAAGATCATATCATTAGGAGATGTGTACCCAAGGAAGAGATGGTGAGCATTTTAAATCATTGTCATTCACTTGAAGTTGGCGGCCATTTTGGACCAAACAAAACTATAGCTAAGGTGCTACAATCAGGTTTTATTGGCCTTCTCTCTTCAAAGATGCTTTTGTTTTTGTTTCTACTTGTGATCAATGTCAAAGAAGTGGGAATACTTCTTGAAAAAATGAAATGCCTTTAAACAACATTCTTGTAGTTGAATTATTTGATGTTTGGGGTATTGATTTTATGGGACCTTTCCCTTCTTCTTTTTCAAATAAATACATCTTAGTGGTTGTTGATTATGTCTCCAAATGGGTTGAGGCCGTGGCCCTCCCTACTAATGCTGCTAAAGTGGTGATGAATTTTTTAAGAAAACAGATTTTCACTAGGTTTGGAACTCCAAGAGCAATAATCAATGATGGTGGGAAGCACTTTGGAGAGAAGCAACTCGAAGCCCTTTTGAGCAAATATGGTGTTACCCATAGAGTTGCCATCCCTGTCATCCCCAGACAAGTGGTCAAGTTGAGGTTTCAAACCGGGAATTGAAACGCATTTTGGAGAAGATTGTAAATTCCTCCCGAAAGGATTGGTCTAAGAAGCTTGATAATGCACTTTGGGCATACCAGACAACTTTCCAACACCAATTGGAATGTTTCCATACCGACTTGTCTATGGAAAAGCTTGTTATCTTCTGGTGGAACTAGAACACAAGGCTTGTTGGGCGATTAAAACTTTAAATTTTGATATGGAAGCCACAGGGGATAAAAGACTCCTCCAACTAAATGAGATGGATGAATTCCGGCTTGATGCTTATGAGAATGCCCGAATTTACAAAGAAAAAACAAATAAGTGGCATGATAAGCACATTAAAAGGAAGGAATTCATGGTTGGTTAGAAAGTGTTACTCTAGATTGAGACTATTTCCAGGAAAGGTTCGATCCTGTTGGTCCGGTTCTTTCACTGTTGTCAATATCTATCCTCATGGAGCTGTAGAGATTCATCATGACACCAAGGGCACCTTCAAAGTAAATGGTCAGAGATCAAAGCTTTTTGTTGATGGAGACTCCATGGAACACAAGTCTTCCTATGTGCTCAACCCTTCAACATGAAAAGATTGCACTAAGTCAAGCTAATGACTTTAACCAAGTGCTTTTTGGGAGGACACCCAAGTGTTTTTAATTTTTGATTTTTGATTTGTTATCTTTTCCATTTCGTTTCGTTCAAGCTAATTTCATAAATTTTTCCTTTCAGGCTTGGAAAGTTGGAAGTCGTTCAAACTAGTCAAAGTTGCATTGTAAAGTTGACTTTCCTTTGCAAACCCAGGGAGTATTACTTCTCCCTATCTTTGTTTTATTCCTTGTCTTTAACATTGAGGAAAATGTTTGATTTTAGTTTGGGGGTATGGGAATGGAGAATTTATTTTTATTAGATTGATTTGATTTTGTTTTATTAGAGTAAATTTATAAAATAAAAAAAATAGAAAATTGGGCTGAAATCGTCATTCGGTAGAAGTCTCGGTAGCTACCGAATTGTCGTTCAGTAGAAGTCTTGGTAGCTACCAAGATCCTCCTGAAAATCCTCATTTTGGTGTACTCTCGGGACTTCCTACCGAGACCTTGGTAGCAGCTCGGTAGCTATCGAATTATCATTCGGTAGGAGAGTCGGTAGTTACCAACTTCCTACCGAAAATTGCCCAGTTTGTGTATTCTCTGGACTTGCTATCGAGGCTCGGTAGGAGACTTACCGAGAGTTTGGTAGGAGTCTCGGTAGCTACCGAGGTCCAAATGGGACCAATATTTTGGAAAACATTTCCTAGGGAGTTGTGCACATGCCTACATAGTTGGCTTGTGTGACCTAGATCTGGAAAAAAAATTTGTTTTGTTTTCTTTCTGTTTTTGTTTTGGTTTGATTGATCAAAAGCCTATGATAAGAATTTAGTTGAAATTGAGTAAAGCTTTTAGAAAAGTGAGAATATTGTTTGTGTTTCATGATTAATGATTCTGCTTATCTTATTTCATTCATAATTCTTTGAACACTTTGAGCACATAACCATGATCATTTCATCACATTGCTTACCTAGAGAATGTTTGTATAGATTATGTAATTCCAATGATCTCACCAAGCTCTAAAACTTGTTAGATTATATCTCGAGGCGAAATCCTAGACAATACAATACTAGGGAGATGATTTAGGCCATCTTTGGATTGGTTGAGCCTTTCTAGCCTTTACCCTTTAAATTTCTATCTCTTTAGTCACCCCTTTTGAGCCTTTGATTTCACTAGCCTGTTATTTTTTTTTAACCACAACATCCTTACCCTTTTAGCCCAAGACACGTATTTCCTTACCATTCTAGAGAATTCATGTGGTATATGTGTGAAGTGTAGAGAAATAAAAAAGAGTGCAAAGGAAGCTATGAAAGAAGTTTGTGGTTTTTGAAAGCAGATGGATGATATTCTTTATGTGTTACAATGGGATTCTCTATGGTTTGCACCATGCTTCATTGTTTCTCTAGCTTTGATTATCTTATCCTTTCTTTGATAGCCAATACCAAAGCCTAACATTACAAGCTTAATAAAGACCTTTTGATCCATGGTGTTGTGTTTGTCTACATTAGTGGAGAGAGGTTTGAAAAGCAGGCATATGAAGTTCGAGAATTTATTCTCATAGAGATCACTATTAAATCACTAGTTTGTACAAACCCATCCGGGTTGCTGGTTATGGTTTGAAATTGGTTATTCACACACACACTCAAAGAGTTCTTGTTGGAATAAGATTTTGTTTCTTGAATTGAAAATGAAACTGTGATGATATTTGAATTTTTTCTTAAGCCATACTCTATGCAATTTTTGAGGAAGTACTTTGTGAAATCAAACCAACAACAAAAGCTCTATTTTTAATGTATTGTTTTCTATTTGCTCGAGGTCTAGTAAATGTTAAGTTTTGGGGTGTTTGATGTGCTTAATTTCTATTTATTTAAATCACACTTCTAAGCTTTCATTTTTTGTCTTTATATCTTATTTTAATTAGAATAAAGTGACATTTACCTCATCTTGTGTATTTCTTGTAGGAAGCATCAAATTAGAATAAACAAAGCAAATTAGAAGCAAATAGGAGAACTCGTGGAAGCACTTGCAGTGAAAGTCATTTTCTTGTGTCCCTTAGTTTTAATTCGACTTTTGCCAAGTGAAAAGTCATTTTTAGAGGACCAAAGCTTCCAAACGTCCCTAACTTGATTGGTGTTTAAATTTAGAAGAAGAAGACTCCACAAGAAAGAAAGTTTCTATTTTGAGTGTAGGAAAGTTACTTTCTAGAATGTCACTGAATATATCTCGGTATCCTGACCATAACTCATTCGAGAAAAGTCCGATTAAGGTGATTTCGGTGGTCCTGGAAAGATAAGAAGAATATCTACAACTTTTGTGAAGATATAAAAGCCCAAATAAACCTTTTTGGAGGCCCAATAGGCACTACAAGAGGGAACTCGTGAAATCTCTGGATTTGAGAAAATGAAGGAAACATTACCTATTTTTTAGGAGTATTAATTTTTCAAAAGAAAAGCAACTATTAGTTACTAAAAAAGAGGATCTGAAAAAGCATCTAGAAGAGTTTTTCTCTAGGGGAAAGAAAGGAATGACCGAACAGGACTTTGGAGAGAGAACGACCTCACCGAAAATAAGGAGGAGGACGATTGGAGGAAGAAGACGATTGGATCTTCAACAAATTCCAGATTTTTCTTCTCCCCTTAATTTTCTGCCTTTTATTTGAATCTGATAATTCTTTTTGAGATTGATATTTTTGAAGAAGTCAATTGATGTTTTTGATTTTATTATGAACTAATGTTTTGATGTAGCCTAGTCATGAGGTTTTGAATCCCTTTATTATTGTTATTGAATTTATAATCATTATTTGAGTATTTTATCACATTCTTAATCTATTTGAATGCTTGATCACCATTTAAATGTCTTGTTAATTGTATTGAGACCGAGAGGAGATTTACAATGTTAGTTTCTTGTGATAAAATACCATATTCTACATGTTAATAGAGATATTTTCATGGTTTATGTAGTTTGCATAAAAACTCATACAACTTAATGTGCTTGCATGCTTTTAAATTCACATTTGATATTGTGGGTCATCGTGTGGAAGTAAGTTCATTGGTGCTCAAGAGAGACTTTTGGATAGGTTAGGGGTTTTCGCTTTCAAATCAGGTTGTAATTTTCAATAGTAGGAGTAATTAGGATTTGATTCGGATTGGCTATGGTGAAATCAAATGCCTTAGTGTTTTAATCAACTGGTTAAATTTGTTATTTTATTTTCTTAGTCATTAATTTTAATTGTTTGTTATTTTTTCAAACACCCATCTCACTATTCGATTGTCCAAATAGAATTTAGGGTAATAATTTCGGTATTTAGTAACTAAAAATTTTCTGTGGGTTCGACACTCTATTTCATCACGTTATTACTTGCTACGATTTCGTATACTTGCGAAAATGCACATCATATGTTCTCACTCTCATTTTAGGAGAAGTCATTCTGCCTTTGCTAACCAAAAGACCATTTATCTGTGAGAATACATTCCACCGATTGGAACTCATTTTAAGGCCTGAAATCCAGTCCTAAAATGACAACCAAACAAGACCTTACACACGTGAGTTACCTCCTTTCCGTTTACAATCGTTTGTAAGAAATATTCACACTCCCTTGGGTTTGGCATAATTGCAACAAGTGTTGGATATTTTCAAACTATAATAGATTTTAGTTTTGTTTTTGTGTTGAAAGTATTTTGTGAAGTCTCTTGTCCCACCCAGTTGGACCAGGTTGATTGATTATTTGGTTTGATGGTTCAGATCATTCCTGTTTCGGGTTGAACTTCCGATTGGACACATCTTATTGATTCAAAAGTTGCACCCGATCATAAATGGTTAACTAAATAGGTGCCTTATGAATCCAAAGGTTGCACCTGATCAGAAAGATGTCAACTGAATAGGTGTCTTTACATGGATTAGATCCTGACCGAAGGATCTTGATTGCACTTGATGCATGATAAGTGAAAGGGTACATGTCCTTTCAAATTAGATCCAGACCGTTGGATCAAGTTCATGCCTATTGGTGAATAGACACATGTCTGTTGGTGAACAGACACGTACCTGTTGGTGAATAGACACATGTGAGTCTATAAGTAGACTATAGATCCATACCAGAATCATTCATTCAATTCATTCCATAGCATCCAGATTTGTCCAGAATCGGCTTAGTTCAGATTTGATGGTGTGAGTTAGTTCTAGATTCGATCTAGTCCTGATCTGATTAAGAGAGAGAGAGAGAGAGAGAGAGAGAGAGAGAGAGAGAGACAACTACTACATCACGGCTTTCGATCACGTGATTGGCATCATCAGTCCTATACATAGAGTGTCCTGTTGTGATCGGACAGTGCACATCCGAGAATCACAACGAATCTTGATCAGAGGCTTCATTGTATCCTGAAGACATTTTCTCACTGATCCCTTAGTGCATTCGCAATCAGATCGGAGGGGAAGAAACTTGTCTAAAAGATAGCGAGCCGATCGTGCCTTGAAGCTTGTTGATCAACGGTGCAAATTTTTAACCCTTCATACTCTTGATCCACTTCATAATTCCCAACAATTTTTAGACAAGTTTCTTTCTACCAAATGGAGGGCTCATCACGACAAGTCATGCATCGGATGTCACGCCCCAAATCTTAGATATAGGATCTCGAGGATTTCCAAGGGAATAACCTTCGGATCCAACACGTGGACGCGGATAACCATTCACAATACATAACTACTATCATGGTTAATCAGAGTTTAAATAGTAAACCAGCAGAAGTCTGAATAATTTAAAACCTTTAGCTCAACGAATGCCCGTTAAGCTTAATCCATATAAACAAAGTAGATGTCTAATCTATTACAAGTCCATTGCCCACTTGAGGTCAAAACCAAGTCAATAAGAAAACAAAGTATAAATCATCGTACTAATGAAAATATCTGAATTGTAATGATCCGATCCTTGACCCTTAAGTTAATTAAGATTAGTGATTTAACTAACTTATGTAATTATAATCTCACAAGTAACCGAGGTTAATGACCAACAAAGCCATGATCTTAGAACATTAGGCTAACTCTAGAATTTGAGGCGAGTTGAGAAGCCAACCTGTCCGAGCAGTTAAAAATTAGATATTTAATTAGGGATTTAATTACTAAGCGGGGCAATAAATTATACTAAATGACCAAAATCATCCGCCTCGACTCCATCAATAAAAGCCCTCTAATAGTGACTGTATACGAACTCTATCGGAAAAGATATGATCCGAAACCCTGATTTACCCCTACTGCTGAAACTATTCAAAATCCGACCCGTTAAGCCTTTAAATAGAACACTTAGATGTTTCAAGCTCATTTTCCTAAAACCTTCTTCTTCTCTTCTCTCACTTGGAGCTATGGAGCTCAAGGTGGAAAGCCAAGAAGCTTGTGAGTCTGCACATGTACTCCGGCACTTTCCCGGCAGTTCTCCGGCGAAAACCCTAAGTTGAGTATCCTATTTTGACTTGTATTTAGTTGTGTTTTATCATTTTTGAAGCTTGGAGAAGGGTTGTATGCATCACACCCACCTTCTCTAAGGTGCTTAGGCCATTTACAATGTTGAATGTGGAACCCTAAACCCTAGACCAACTGATTAACCTCATATGAGTTAAAACCAAACCCTAAGTGGAGAGAAAAAGGGGGAAAGTCCTAAATCTCTACCGAGGGCTAAACGAAAATGAAATACAATCATAGAAATGCCTTCCTGGGGTTCAAACCAAACTCCCAGCCAAATTTCAGACCCTGAAGCCATCTCTGGGATTTCGGCGCATCGAAGAGGTCGCCGAATTACAGAGGGACTTACTGTCTCGGGATAGGTCGCCGAGGGCAGCTTCGACGCATCGAAGAGGTCGCCGAACTACATAATTGACCAAAGTAATATAATTTCTCGTCTATCGGGACACATTTGGACCAGGTCCCAAGGTCTCATTCCATTTGGCACACTTTGGTGCATTTCAGCGTGCCGAAAAGGCAGCCGAGACCCCGCCGAAGTGATCCAGGTGTCCAATGGACCTAATTCCAAAGGGAGCATGTGTATCTCGACTAGTTGCACGTGTTTGACCTATCTCCCGGCCAATTTGACCTTTCATACAAAATATGACCCCCAATCCGAAAGATCAGTTTTATGAGATTTGGCCGAGCAATGGGTGTTTTCGGGAAATGGTGTAAGCATGACTCCCGAACCCTCCTATTAGCTTAGTGTCATCATAATACGCATGCGGGAATTCGAATGGGAGTTAAAGAGATTGATTAAACCTCTCATTGTGAAGTTGTGTGTATCAAGGCCTTGTATAAAGAATTGAGATAATTAAGCCCTATGGGCAGGTCTGGTGTGAATTGGTGATTATTGTGAATTTAAATGAATGTTTACTTCTCGTATTCGCTTTCTTTCTATTTTATGAATGCTTACAGTACTAGATCAATTTTATTGTTAGGTTGGGTAAGTGGGTAGAATTGGATGAATAGTGTTAATGCTAGTTAGTAGGATTTTATGATTGAAGTCATAGTTAGTAGGATAGTATGTTTACATTCATAGTAAGTTAGGTTATGGGATTGTGCCCATATGATTGAATGATTGAATATATGTCTGTGGAACTGTGAGTGCTGCATTAATAAACAAAATGTGTTGATTGAAGCAAATGCCTTATATCAGCTGTGATAGCCTCAGTCTAATACCCCACATAATGCCTTGGGTTTAGACTGTCATTAGGAAAGATTGACTTACAGGAATCTGATAGTCCTATGAGAGGACACTATGATTGTACCTGAGCCTAGAGTGAACCCACATAGGGAACCTCGACAGTCTCGTGGTGTGATGATGACTACCCAAGTATTGCAGGTGTAATATCCCGAATTCTGATTATTGAATTAATTACGCTTAGTGGCATAATTAATTTAGATAATGGAGATAATCCTGCTAATCAGGTTGATTAAAAACTAAATGAAATCTGACCTTCATCCATAGGTCCAACTTCAGAGAAGTTAAGCGAGTCGGGAAATTCGCCCCAACTTGGCAATTCCGATAATTAGGGAATTGTTGTGATAATAAATAAATAAAATCATAAATTGAGCTAGCAGACTCAAATCATCAGTATTAGCTATTTTAAGCAAAGCCCTCTATCAGGGTAAGATTTCGGTGTCTGTAAAAAAAGATGTCGACCAAATACCCAAAACGCCCCTGACTTGAATAGAACTCTATAAATATCAGACTTAAGATATTTTCAGCAAATTCTCAGAAACCTAAACCCTCTCTTCTCTCTTTTGTCTCTCATGAAGCATTTGGAGCCAAGGGGAGAATCCAAGCCGCCGCGTCGCCATCGTTCGTCGCCGGCGTTACTCCGGCCATTCACCGACATCATTCCGGCGAAGTCATTATGTTGAGTATCCTAAATTAGTATGCTATTTAGTTGTGGTTTTCTATTTTGGAAGCTTGGAGTATGGCATAGAAACCAC
>JAUPMG010038855.1:0-14346 GCA_031762675.1 Pachysandra terminalis | reverse complement strand
CAATTATTAGGATTTTTCTTGAACTTTAGTTAATTTAGAATTTCTCAAATTGGCCAAACATTATTGAACCAGGTAACTTGTTAGACCGGGAGAGGACAGGTGCCTAACACCTTCCCAACCTCTCAAATAAATCCCCTTACCTAAAAATCTGATTAAACCACCTTGAACCCACATTTTTGGTCTATTTATAATTAATTGATAAATCTCGGGTGACCATCCACACCCTGACTCATGGATGGTGGTGACTCCATTTTGACCCGATCAATCTCGGGTCCACCCGACCCGGGGTGATCACACATCCTAAGACTTATGGCAAAATGAACTATTTCAGGATGGACGTACATCAAGTATAAGAATAGCCGAGATCGCTTATCAAATTATGACTTGACTCAATATTGTGAAGCACTACGCTCATAATCGAGTTAAAATTGTTCAAAGGAGTTATCCTTAGAATATCTCACTCGAGGACAATGACCCGAGCTTCTTAAATCATTTGTATAATAAGACAACAAGGGGGGGGGGGAATCGAGATACCTAAAGGAATGGTGGCCCAGAGAGACGTGCCATCAGACCCATAGCGGTTGTTGGCAGTTGATCAGACTCACGTGGGCGATGTCACATCAAAAGGGACTGAGCACAAGGCAGAGATTTCTTGCACACTTGTATAAAGTGATAAGCGACAGTTGAGGTATGGGCTAGGACAAGTGGAATCATCCTACCATGTCTGGCCCTCGATGACGGGCGCTTGTCACTTAGACCTTGTATGAGAATTTTGGCTATAAAAGCACTCATTCTCATTGAACAAAGGAATGAGGTGCAATCTAGAATTGACTGACAGATTTGAAGTCTCTGACTTGAAAGTTTCTCTACCTTTGTGCTACCTCTGAATCCATTCCTTGGGATCTTCAATCCTTTTCTTTTAGTATATCTGGGACTTGACCTTGGAATACATAGAAACCTCGTACTGGAGCGACTGTCAAGGCTTAGGCCATTACGAGACAGGCTTTCGAACTGATATCCCTTTTTCGGATAACCACTCAAGTAATGACACTTGTCATCTTGGGTTATCTTGTTAATCTTCTTTGTTAACCGTTTTGGGGGATCAGCAGTATCTTTTGTGGCACCTCCTAATTGGTGTTGTATGGATGGTTGTAGCCGATGCCCCTCGGGGCGCAGCGCCTCCGCCCCCAAATTCATCCGGGTTCTCCTGAATTTTCCCATAAACCATTGTTTGCTATTGAAATTGCTTCAATTGTCAAGTTTTCTTATCAAAGACTGAGAAATGAATGAGGATTTGATGAATAGGATGAAGGAGAAGAGAGAGTGATTGAGAGGGCAAAGAGGAGGTTGTATGACAGATATTAAAAATTGTACACCTAAAATGGTACTAAAACCCTAAATATTAAGTTATAATACTGGTGATGCAGAATTTGTAACAACCCGAAATTCGAACACTTTGTCTAGTAAAGTTTGAATTCACTAATACAAAAGCACAGGTAGAGATAAAGTCCGAAGAGTTTGTCTCAAGATAGCCTAAATTGTTGCGCAACCATTCTATCTAGAGCATTTTCTTCCTGAAATATGATCTAGTAAAGTTTGAATTCACTAATACAAAAGCATAGGTAGAGATAAAGTCCGAAGAGTTTGTCTCAAGATAGCCTAAATTGTTGCGCAACCATTCTATCTAGAGCGTTTTCTTCCTGAAATATGATCTGTAAATAAGACAAAGTAAGGGAAAAATAAGGGAGGTTAAAATGTCAGGTGTGTCAATAAGAACGCACACCATAGAGCAATGGAACCTTAGTATTCGAAGGACAATAGTCTTTTTGTTTGTTTCTTTGATGAGTTATCACTCTTTATCTTTCAAGTATCTGTGAGTTTTACTTGAATGTGATAGGTTCTTTTCAATGTTCCAACAGTTATTCAGATTATGAGTAAGTCTACCAATTTCTGAATTAGCTGATTTGTGGGTAGGCTTTGCTTATTTATAGAGAAATCATCCAATAGCATCCTCTCTTGATTAGGACATATGTCAATTAGACAAATATCCAGAGAGGAGCTTGGAAATATCTCCATGCAGCAATGCATATACAAGTATACGCGCATTCAACGCGGCTAAGTTATTTGCAGAAAGAAATTATGGTAAATCATTCGATCAAGTGAACTTGCTCTGTGATAGGTTGCTCTAAAGTCTCTAAAATAAAAAACTGAATGACATGTGTTTTATGCATAAAGTTCCATAAAGCAACGATTCTGTTCTTATCATCGTCATACCTGATAAGACAATGGGAGCACTTATCCACAGCAACAATAAACTTAGCAATAAATTGCTTACTTGAAGAAAATAACATTTGGTAACTACATTTATTTAAGTGGCTTAAAAAAGTTTAGGAATAAAATAGGTATTATAAAATTATTGCTAAAGTTTAGAAATAGCTTCCTGTATAAGTGATAAGAGAAGCTGTTCTCAACAGCTTCTCCTTATGGATATAGCCTTCCTCTAATGCTTATGACTTATGAGTAAGCATTTACCCATTAGATATAATCAAACACACTTGTAATTTTAAAAAGTGCTTTAATAAGCTATAAGCTAAAATAAGCACTTATATAAGCCTCTTCAAACGCAGCCTACGTGTATATCCACTGAAACCTTTTTCTCTTTATCCTTGACTGGCATCGGAGTCTCGCTCGCCACTAAGGACAATACGCGTCAAGAACAGTAATTAAAAAAAAAAAAACCTCATCTGCAATGGCGAGAAGAATTTATGGACCGCCATTGAAGCTCTCTTCCGAGTGTTCGCGAACAAAACCTAGAACAGCTAGAAGAGCAGAAATGGACACATTATGCATTAGTCGGGTTGAGAAACATCGTTTCCTTAGCTTTTCTTTATCAGATTCTGCAGTAGATTTCAGTTAATTTGAAGTTGGAATTAGGTCATATTTCTGAAGTTAGGGCTTTTGTCATCTAATGTTTTGCTTTGTAGGTGGTTCTGCATTGGTCTGGTTCTCTGTGGAGAGAAGTCGAATTTCTTAAATATTGGAGAATCTCTCTATAGATTATTAAGTTGTTGATGGGGGGTGGAAGTTCCAAAGGGAGAAGTTGGAGACAGTTTTCTTCGTTTAGTCATCACAATGATCCTCAGACTCCACAACAAAAGTTGGAGAGGCATTCAATGATGGCCGATAATTACAGCAGCTTGGAACAGGTAGGATCATATTATATATTCTTTCATCTTTTTACTGATTTTTAGCAAGGGATAATAAAAAACAAATGAAAATGACAAAAATATAGAACCATGAAGAATTCAACAAGATTGGGTGAGGGAATTCATAGGAGGTTTTTCCTTATGAGTTCTGTTCTTTTGAGTTTGATGCTTCAAAATCCCAGACTGTTTCCATGGAAGGAAAAAAAACCAAACTATGGTCTAATCTATTATAAATCTCTCTTCCAATTTGGAGTTTGTTATAAGTGTTGAATAATTTTCTCTGAAGGAAAGTGTGGTTATCACAATTATGAAATTTGCATCATGGTCCGCTATAATTGTTGCGAAATTATGTTGTTGCTGATAGCCACTGTTTTTTTTTTTTTTTTTGAGTTTGTCTTTTATGGAATGGAATAATGAGGATAGGAATGCATTAGGTGTAAAATCTCTTGATCATGGTGAAACTTCAGAGTTAGAGCGTGTAGGTAACTGTACCTGCGGCTTTGACTATTTCATGCTCTTCCAAGTTCCAATCATTGTTATGAATGGGCGTTTTTGTTTATGATTAAATTTTTTTGACATTTTTCCAAATGAGGGAGAAGGCTGATGGTATGTAGCATGTAAGACTTCTGATGGAGAGCTTCAATGTCAGCAATGGTGACGAAGTCAGTTTTAGAGATATGAGGTGTTGCTGGAGTAGTTGAAGGAGAAACAACTATAGTTGGGGATACTTTGGGAGTAAGCTCCGATGAAATATCTAGACCTGATTTATCCAGCAAAGTTGTCAACTGAGATTGCGGTGCCTGAATGGCTGCAATGATAGGCTTTGCAGCTTCTAAAGGATCAACAACTGGTGGAGAAGTAAGTTCTTGTGGATGTTGCTCAGGGTATTCCTCCACAGTAAGAGCAATATTTGAAGTAGACGGATCCATGCGAGATAGATTGCAGAGTGATAACAGGATACATGAATATCTTTAAGAAACAATTACAGACTCCCCAATGGAATTTCCAATTAATGATGATGCCGAATTTGTAACAGATAATAAAATCGAATGCCTTTGATAAGTATGATAAGAGTTCACCAATACAATTGCATCAGTAAGATAGTTCGGAAAGTCAGTCTCAAGATAGCCTAAATCGTTGTGCAACTGTTCTAGCAAGAGTATTTTTTCTCGGATAAAACCTGTAGATAAGACAAAGAGAAGAGCAGAAAGAGGGGAATTCGAGGTCTCAAGTATGCCTAATAAAAATGCACATTACGGAGTAGGGGAACCTCAGTATATTGTTCGAGGAACTCGAGTTTCTCTTTTGCTTCTCAAGGAGTCAAATAAGTTATCATTTTTTGTCTCTTTCACGTGTTTGTGAGTTATACACTATTCGAGGATTGGACAGTCTTGAACTTGTCAAACTTAAAATGTGTTGTGATTCGAAGGCATGCTATGCTATTTATAGAGAAAAACATCCAAAATATCATCTCTCGATTGGGGTAGGTGTCAATCAGAACTATATCCAGAGAGATGATTGGAAATATCTCCATGCAAGGAGCATATCCAATGTTTATGCGTGATGAACGCACATAAGTTATTTCCAGAAGGAAATTGTGTTGAGCCACTTGCTTTTAAATGAACCTGCTTTGTAATGAGTTGTGTTGGGATCCAAAAAATCACAGATCAATGATATGTGTAACATGTGCAGACATGTATATCCAAAGCAAAGTATCCATTTTTATCCCACCATCCTAAGAAGACAAATTCCCCCTTTAGTAAAAAAATATATAAATATTAAATATATATATATATATATATATAAGTTACTGAGGTTTTATGAAGTGGCTTTTGAGGGATTGCAATCATCTTTAAATAAAGAAGTCATTTGAATTCCACGATATATATATATAAGTTACTGAGGTTTTATGAAGTGGCTTTTGAGGGATTGCAATCATCTTTAAATAAAGGAGTCATTTGAATTCCATGACAAATGCTCTTCAGGACTTGGTTGACTTTCGAGTGAACCCTTTTTGGTATGTTAACCTGTATTCTTTCGAAGGGAGTCGGAACAGCTATATACATTTCACAAGGTGATCAGTATATTATCGAATTACCCTTATAGAGACGTTAGATTTAAGATCTTCAACAGGCAATTCGTTTTTATGGTCAATTGTCATTGCAGGAAAGAGTTATCATAAAATCCTTCAAGTTTCTAGGTCAAGTAACCAATTCGAGTGACCTTGAAATGAACTCAGTTAAATCAGATATAATTGTGTTTCCTTCGAATTTACCTTTAAAGTAAAGTGCAATAACGAGTCCCACATAGTCTGTAGTTGTTTCTTAAAGATGTCATCGAAAGGTTTTCCCTGGAGTTGAGGAGATATACATTTCTTTGAACTTAATAAGGTTTTAGTCAAGTCTTTTGAGGGTGACAAGCCCACAAATTGTCCTTCGAAGGGGGGCAAACCCTTTATCAAGTCCTTTGAAGGTGGCTAGCCCATAATTCCTTTGTGGGTGACCAACCCTTAGACGAATTGACCCTCTCTTGGTAGTTAGCTTGACGAAATGACCATTTCAGGGTAGTTAGCCTCGCTGAATTAACCATCTCAGGGTGGTTAGCCCATGTCAAGTGAATAGTAACTATTCCATCCTTCGAAAAGGTTACTTACTAAAGAAGTAAATTTTACAGGATAAAAATGTTAGAGATTCTGATCATTGAGATGCTGATGTGGCCCAATAAAACTATGGACGCCGTTTGGAGTCACACACGTAAAGTCATGGGGGAGCAGGTGTATTGCTTTTTAAATGATTTGAAGCTACAAGTCATATCTTATAAACGAGTTATCCTTCGTTAAGATTATGACACATGTCCAAAGTGATTAATCAGACCGCCTCATCATCACTACTGTTATTTATTTCATTGCAGCCCACACTTATTGATTTCTGGATTCATTAGAATTGGATACTTTAATGATATATGATATATGTTCGTATATGTTCTCACTAAAAATTTTGTGAACAACTCTTAGGTACTGACTTTGTGGTACCAATGATAGTTTTCTGATATTCTTTTTCCGGTTCTAGTAGTTTTAAGTATTTCATTTTCTTATGAATGCTTAAATTCTTCTTCACAGATTGCTGAGGCTCTTGCACAAGGTGGACTGAAATCTTCTAATGTAATTGTTGGTATTGATTTCACGCAGAGCAATGAGTGGACAGGTTTGGCTTGATCTTAATGCTTAGAACTACTTTTATGGATTGTACTGCCATATACTTATCTTGCTTGAAAACTAGGTGCAAGGTCATTCAACAGAACGAGCTTGCATCACATTGGAGATTGCCAGAATCCCTATGAACAAGGCTACAAGCAATATCTATTATTGGGAAAACTTTATTTGCTTTTGATGAAGATAACTTGATTTCCTGTTTTGGGTTTGGAGATGGTAATTTCCCATGAAGAGAGGTCAGAGGGAATTCTTTTTAGGATTCATTATATGGATTATGGGATTGACTTGCAATTTTTCTATTTTTTGGCAGCAACAACACGTGATCATGATGTCTTCAGCGTCTATCCAGATAAGAGGCCCGGTGTTGGATTTGAGGAAGTGTTGAGACGATACAGAGAATTAGTCCCTCATCTATGACTTTCAGGTTGCACTCCAACTCATTCATTTCCTTACTTTTGTTTTAAATCTAAAAGCATAGCTTGGTTCTTTTAACATATATGGCTTTCTGTTTTCTTCCGGTAGGATCCACGTCATTTGCCCCTCTCATTGAAATGGGCATGGCAATTGTGGAGCAAAGTCATGGCAAGTATCATGTTTTACTGATAATCGCCGATGGGCAGGTAACTTGTCTTTTAGTCCATATGTTATCTTAGTTAAATTAGGAATCTTTCTTTCTGAAGGATATTGGTTTTGCATGTTTTATAGAAAGTGGTTTAATTTAGTTACTCGCAAACGTCAGACCCATCTTGTTTCATTGTGCTAAGTTATTTGCAAGTTACAGACTCGTATTGTTTCTTCATTTCTAATGCTTTATGTCAGTCCTACTTTTGCTTTGTTTGAATACTGAGAATGTGTTAAGAAAGGAAATATAAAGTCAACATAGCCACACAACTCTTGATACTATCTAGCCATCAACCATCTCCTCTGTTGGAATCCTCCTGAACCCCTGGCTAGTTTGTGAACCGTCTCATTGGCAGATTGGCAGATCTAAGTGTATTCGGGAGTGAGACATTGAACCCATTTGCTATGGCGTATGCCAATTAGAAAAATGTGCAAAAGCCTTTATGAATATGACTGATAATCAGTAAGGAATGTCAGCCATGGCACCACCACTGGAATCTTCCCCTCCACCACTAAAGTTCGAAAATCCTGCTCTACCGCCTTTATCATTCTAATTACTAAGGCAAATGTCTTTGCTTCGCGAGGTGTTCTCTTACCCAATTGGATCAGAGAAGGCATGTAAAATGTGACCATAATGATCTTTAAAGACACTCCCGATACCTGATTGCCCTAGATCAAAATTGAATTTGACTATATGCTTTGTTGAGGGACCCAACTCAGAGTCCTTTTGTATAAAGGAAATGCTTTGATTGCTTAATTATCTACAAACTAGATTGTGGAATGACCACTTAGCGTACTAGTTTGTGATTTGAATCATGTTTTCTCTTCAAGGAAGAAATAATTCAATTATATACATGGGAATGGAGAAAGGAGCTTATATGTGCCATATGTAGTAGTCGTCTACTCCATTATGGAAATAGCTGTACATGACTGTAGAGAAGGCTGGGCCGTTACGTTTATAATCATGAGATTTGTCACATGGCTTATTATTGTTGCTTCTGATAAGAAAGAGAAAGATAAACGAGATGAAGAAGAAATCATGCACACACAAGACACAGATTTACGTGGTTCGGCAAATAGTGTCTACGTCCACGAATACACACCAGATTCTACTATTCTCTAAAGCTCAGATTAATGTTACAAAGATCAGCCAATAAAAGTATGATAAATACGTTGTAGTTAGGGCTAAACATAATAGGAAGTGACATTACTATTATACCCTTTGACCGGCAGAGTCGATGGCTGGATCACCAATACTTTCCGAATGCCTCAGTAGCATCAGTCTCAACATAACAACAACTTCTTATACTTAATTTAAATTGGCATGTTAATTACGAGATTTATCTCCAGAAAACAAATCTAATGCAACTCAGCTAGAAATCAGACAAGGGATTTATACATAATAGTAGAACCCTCTTGTAATGTTCTGCTAAGCTAACTTGCCATGCAAGATATGATATTTGTCTATCTATGGCTGGGGCTAACCTATTGGAATTTCAGACTGCTTCAGGGTGGGAGAAATTGTTCATTGTCACAGGTGACTAGAGCTAATGATACAGAGCCTGTCCAGCTAAGCCCGTACGAGCAAAAGATTGTGGATGCAATTGTAAAAGCCAGGTAATTCTTGTGGTAGTTTCTTTTCTTCTTATTTGTTTTCCAAATGATGTCCTTATATGCTATTTTTTTTTTTATTACATCAAGTAGCCCTTGTCAATTATCTTAGCTGGAGTTGGAGATGGGCCTTGGGACATGAGAGAATTCAGTGTTTTTGGTGGCATGCCATTTTTGTGGTTCTGTCTGATTTTTGGATAGGTCCATATTCTTAGACATAATTTCTGTAAAATTCATGAACTAAACAGGACAAGGCAAAGAAATTATTCCCCAGTTTAAGCTCTTTCTGGACGTAGCAAAAGATGCACTCGGCAAAGGTGGTTGCTTTTAGGGCTCGTTTGGTACAATTTTTCAAAAGTTAAAAAGTAACTATTGACAAATAAATTTTATTATCTATTTTTTAGCTTTTGACTTTTGTAGCTTTTTTTGAGAAAAGAAGGCTTTTGAAAAGTTTTTTTTTTTTCTAATTTCAAGAGATTTTGAGAATTTTGGTTTTTCATAGTATTGGACACTTGTTAGTTCTGCATCCTTCGCACATTTACACCCATTCTCCTCTTTTTTCCTTTTTTAACTGTTTGTAAGTATAATTGAGAAGAAATATTCGTGATAGAACAGTTGCGCGACGGTTTAGGCTATCCCGAAACATACCCTTCAAAACATATTTCATATAATGTTCTCGTACTATTAAACTCCTTAATTAGGGGTTTAATCCCTTGTGATGATTTTTGCATCACTAGTTAATACAATATTCTCGTCCCTTTCTTATTACTAAAATAAGGGAATTTAAAAAGACCAAAACTCGTGAAGAGAAAAGGTTAGGCAAACTGTATCACCCTTATCCCTTCACAAACTCGTCTGAGTTCTCCTTAATTTTCCAAGGTTTCAAGGATCGGACCGATCTGGCCCGTACCACCTGGTTCGTATGGGGATCGGTTAGGATCGGTCCGGCCCCAAGCCACGATACAATAGTTGTATTGTGAGGCTAGGGATCGGATTGGTCAAAATGATACCAGTACTGGTGATGCACAAGCCGGTAAATGACAAAAGGAATGCCAACTAACCAAATTTGTTTGCACAACAGTAAATTTGAATACTTGCTTGCGCTGGCTTAAATCAAAAGATTGACCGTTCCAATGTAAGGTTTCCTTGTGGAATAAGAAAAAAAGAAAAGAAAAGACAAAGATCAGTCAGGAATGAACAGAAAGGTCACACCGAACTTGATTCAGAAAGAATATTTTAAAGACAAAGATCGGCTAATTTTCAAAGAATGTCAAAATGCCAAGGACTCCAATCCCTCTTTTTGATGTATCATTAGCCTTTTATAGCTCCATATTCATTATTGAACCATTTGCAACGTTTATTTAATACATTTAAAACATTCAATTAATGTATACAAGTGTTCTTATTCGAATGTTCAAAACGCTTCATTAAAGATCATAATGTTTTAATGAATGCATTCGAAATGCTTAGATTAATAATGAATATGTCGTTATAAAATTAATGATATGTTACCGTTCTATGTTGATTTAAGTCTTTAAATGCTTTAAGATTTTTGAAGATCTTAATAGGACTTACCTCTCTAGCCTTCCATTACTGAAAGTCTAACGTTTATTTTCCCATTGTGACTTCGAATTTACTAACTTCGAAGAGTAATGAATGTTAATGTGTGTTCCCCTATAATTCTTAACCTTATATCTTTATGATGATCATTTTGAGCTACTATCTTGAAAGTTGACATCAATTCACTTATATGATTATCCTTTTGGGATAATGAATAGGTCGTTTCGAGATGCTACCTCGAAATGTCCTAAAATACTATTTTGAAATACATCATCAAAATAGTGTTATGTTGGTATGACGAATTGACACTCTCAAGGTGGTTAACCTAATATATGCTATATTCGTTGAATATTTTGAAAATTGTTTCTTCAAAATAGGGTTTAAAGCTCATCTCAAATGAAGCTTCAGATATATTAATTTCGAACTAATTCTTCGAAGTTGGCTTTTCAAAATATATTATTCTATAAATATTCTCCCACTGAGGGTAGGTTTTCACAAAGACATTCAAAATTTTAACTATACATTCTTTGGAACGTATATTTACATAATTGACCTTGCTAGATGTCGTATTATTATTGGATTGAATGAAGTTTCAAATTGACTCATTATTATTAGCCCCCTGCGCTTATAAAGTGCTATTTAGCCACGTTGCAAACGCATTACAAGTATGAGGCAATTTCTTGTAAAGCTATAACAGTTTAAAAGAATCATAATATCCCACTATTTCGAATAAATCCTCCCACTACAATTGGGCATTTGATATTAATTTAAGGTCTATCTTACGTAGATCTTTAAAGAATATGATTTCGAATATTTTCCTTGATAAGGTTTTTCGTTAAAATATTGCTAGATCACTTTAAAGTTTTTTCTTCAATGGAATTTTGGTCTAAGGTTTTCCTTAGAATGTTGAATGCAATTCAAAGGTTTTCCTCTGAAAGCATGGTCACTTCGAAGATTTTTCCTCGAAAGACTGTTGATCTAAGGTTATCCTTAGAATATAGAATGCAATTCAAAGATTTTCCTCTGAAAGCATGTTGCTCACTTCGAGAGTTATATCTTCGAAGAAAATACTGGTATAAGGTTTTCCTTAGAATATAAATTGCTATTCAAAGGTTTTCCTTTGAAAACATGATTACATTGAAAATTTTCTTCAAAGAAATATAGGTTTAACATCTCATGTAGATCTTAAAATATATTGATTCAAGATAATTCTCTCAATACAAATGGGCGCTCAAATATCTAAGATCCATCTTATGTAGATTCTTGGAATACTTATTATTTTGAAATGATTTTCCCAACATGGGCTTTCGAAACATATATTAATTCGAAATAAAGTGAGGCGTTCCAAATTTTATTGGGCTGCAAATCATCATTAGTTAGTCTCCTTTTGTGCATATCATGTGTTGATTAGACGTGTTGTAAGCAAAAAATTCAAGGGACAGGCTGTCATACGCATTAAATATGCTATGAGTGGTTATAAAAGCCATCATTTTTGCTCTTTCGTGTGACTCATGCTGCATTAATTGTGATGCCACATGTCACTAGGGTATTGCGTAATGTGTGCAATGCTTGGTAACCCGAGGAACCGCTGTTTTGAAATAGGCAGTTTAATCGTTTTGAATTTCAAAATGTATAAGTAGGAGATTACTTTACCTTTCTCCATATCTCTTTTTGTGCTTAGCCTTTGTTTTTTCTGTCCAAATCTCTTGTTTTTGAATTCCTTTACTTCCTCCTTTGCTTGCTCTTTGAAATGGCTCCCACAGGCAAAGCTCTTTGAAATGGCTCCCAAAAGTGTGCTGAAATAGTTGATGAACTTTTCTAGGATTCTTTGAATGGCTTCGTCCTTTCTAACAGTGTGAATAGGAAAGATTTGTTATCCCCTTTTTCAGATTACTCTGATAATTCTGCGAGTATTAGTCGTTTTCGACTGATTCCTTATTTCAGAATCGCTAAAGGTGACTACCCATTTTCTTCCGTTTCTTTCAAATCCCATTTCGGTCTTCCTACCTATTGGGGTTCTTGGTGTAGATACATTCTCGCCAATCTTGTTTATGAAGCTAAACTGAAGAGTGCTGGCATTTTTAACGCCATTCGAGCATCTCTTCTAGAGATTTTTTGAGATAATGAAGCTATTAAACCTCTTATCCGTAGATGGAATCCTCAAGCCTACACATTTGTTACTGCATTCGAGGAAATAACTCCAACTTTGGAGGATGTGAGGATCCTCTATAATTTACTAATTCTTGGTCAAGGTCATCCTGTCATCATACTTTCTCACAAAGAGCAAGTAATTTATAATGACTTGATCAATGGTTTGGAGTTTTCGAGGAAGAAAACAGTTTTGATGAAGAGCGCTGGTGAAGGCAGCGGATCAAGATTAACTTTGAATGGTTGGATCAGATTCTTTTGGAGGGAAGAATATTCGAAAAGTAAATCAAACAATCTTACCACTGTTCTTGGCGAAGGAAGCTCAAGCAATATCTACTTCGAAGCCTTCCTTGCTGCTTGCCTATCCCATTTCGTTTTGATGGGATATCCATATGATAAGGTTCAAGAGAAGGTTTTTCCTCTTGCAATTCGATTAGCTTAAGGAATCGAAATTTCTTTAGCTTCATACTTCTTGGGTGGTTTATATGAGAGTCTTGATCTTATAGTGGAAGATCAAGCCGGATCAAGGGGTGGTCGAGTGGTTGAGATCGTTGTTGATGCTGTCTTTTTACAGCTTTTCCTGTGGGAGCGCTATCCCAACTATGCTCCAGTTCAAATTAATAAGGATTCTATAATTCGAGCTATGGATGGGTCGCATCCTCGAGCCTCTTTCTGGGCATTTCATTCTCCAAATTCAGAAGTTGCTCTTATTGATGTCTTGGACAAGGAGTATGAATTCGAGTATAGGCCTTATACTCGAAGGATGGTTGGTGCTTGTAGACACTCCAATTTGCACTGATGTGCAGTTTTCCTGTTTTTGCAGCTCGTTGAAGGCTTGGCTTGAGAATCAGCAACTCCAAATCAACATCTGAATCTAATCTCTACCATGTACTCAAATTCCTTAGAAATCCCTGAAAATCCCAAAAATCATGTGAAATGACCAAAATACCCCTGGTAGACCCCACCTGATCCATTTCAGTCCTAAATCCATTTTCAACCTCAAATTTGAATTCCTGAGCCAAAATGCTCTCCAATGAGTATAATCTTGGGCTGATTCGAACTCTGTTGGAAAAATGACAGTTTTGCCCCTAATCCGGTCATCGAGATCAAACATTAAAATCCAAGGGTCGAAACATTTTTCCAACATCAAATTTGGATTCATTGTCGCAACACCTTCGAAACGACTGTAATTTTGTAAAAATTCGAGTTCGGGAGCCGAAGGGTCATTTTTGGTATTTTAAAATTATCAACAAAAAAACAAAGAACAAAAAAATGAAAATAAATCAAAAAATAAGAAAGATAAAAAAAGGAAGAAATAAAAATAAAAAATAAAAATAAATAAAAGAAAACAGTTTTGCCCCTAATCTCGGTACGTTGTTGGACATTGATGGGAAGTCGAAGGATAATCTAAAAGCTCGTTTAGATCTGGTAAAGATGGGTGTGAGGCATCAATTACATCTACATTTCATACAGGGCAAAGGGAAAGTTTTCTTGCCACCTGCGTGTTTCTCTATGAACAGGGTCGAAAATGAACAATTTTGTAATGTCTTAAAGAATGTGAAAGTTTCAGATGGTTATTCTTCAAGTATTGCAAGGTGGGTCAGTGTGAGAGACTGTAAAATCTCGGGACTGAAGAGCCACGATTCCCATGTGATAATGCAGCAATTTTTGCCAATTGCTATGAGGTCATTGCCAAAAAATATAACTTCTGTCGTAATAAAGTTGTGCAATTTCTTCCGAGAATTGTGTTCGAAACCTTTCAAGAGCAAGATATGACCTGACTTGAGGAACGCATTGCTATTACATTCTGAATAGGATATTTCCGCCTACATTCTTCGACGTTATGGTGCATTTGCCAATCCATCTAGATAGAGAGGCAAGGCTAGGTGGACCTGTACAGTACCGATGGATATATCCGATTGAAAGGTATATTTTTTAAAATGCTACAAGAATCACTAGCATATGTTTAAGTTGTATTCTAAACATGTG
>JAUPMG010038844.1:0-14347 GCA_031762675.1 Pachysandra terminalis | reverse complement strand
ACCTCAACGCACGACCAGTTCAAAGCTGGTTTGTGCGTTGAATACATTCAAAAGAAAACTGAAATTACACACTTAGCTCCAACTAATCTAAAATATCCGAAAATCCCTACAAAATAAAATAGACACTAAATAAACCCCTTAGTCTATTTAACACATAAATTAAATAAACATAGCATGATAAACACCAAATAAATATAATAATTAAAGAAGAAATTCAATTAATGAGTTTAGGTCATTACACCCTGATGGGGTATGGGGGTATAGGGATATACCCAATCCTATGGGCGTATGGTGAGAATAGGGGTATAATAGTACTTTTACTTCTATTATGTTTAGCCCTAATTACACGATATATATATATATATATTCATACTTTTGGGGTTTCATTCATTATAACACATTATTCTGAGCTTTGGAGAATAGTAAATCTGGGTGTGCATATGTGGACGTAGGCACTATTTGCCGAACCACATAAATCTGTGTCTATGTATTTGATTTGTTCTTCATCTTTTTTCTCTTTCTTTTTTAACAGGGCGGGCTCGAGTCGGGCTCACACCCCAATATAACGCTACTTATGTTGGCCCGAGTCTGACCTAGCTTGATCTTCAGACTTAAAGTTGTCAGTTCGAATCCAATGTATTTATAATACATCAAGCCTGAGCCCGGTTCAGCCTGACCCTATAAATTCAAACAGTTACTTTTTAAAATTAAAAAATATAAATTACAAGGATATTTCATAAATACCTTATAAAGAGTATTAAGTTTTGAGATTTATAATATATTAATCTATAAAATAATATGAAAGTAAGACATTTGTATTGATAATATAATAGTTTTATGTATATAATATAAAAAGTTAGTAATTACATGTAACGCATAGGCCAGGTCGAGCCAGGCCGGACCAATCTAATATAAAGTTAAGTCCCAACCCCAAAAATAAATCGGACTTTGAATTTCAACCTGAGCTGGCTCTATGAGCCACTTACCCTTGCCCCAGTCGGCCCAATCACAAGGCCAGACTGATCAGGCGGGTCACCCGACCCATGGCCACCCTATTTCTTCTTTTTTTTTTGTTAACATGGCCACACCTATTCCTCATCCTTTGCCCATGCTTCAGATATTTATTGTTTTCTTTCCTTGACCATACTACTCGACTGTCTTGTTTATTAAATGCTTTTGCAGTCATCCACGATGTGCATGTCTAATGCTATGTCTCCTAAATGCTTTTACATTCATTCATCATGTGCAAGTGTGATATATATATATATATATATATATAAAATCTACTTGGCAATAGTGGCCGTTTCAAACTCTTAAAAGCAACTTAAATGCTGAATAAAAATTTAATAATAAATGGGGATGCTATAGCTCGTGGTGTTGACAAAGTATTAGCAATCGGTACGGACGGTATGGCATCTCCAATCCTTCAGTCCGTAATGCCATACATGGTTTTGTTGCTCAGATCTCATCTTCGGCACATGGTATCTTTCAATTTCTCTCTCATGCATGTATAAATATACGAGTTCTACAATAGTATCAAATCTGTACTTAACAGAAAATAAAAAAAGATGTATCATTTTCATGTGATGGGTGAAAATATAGAATATTAGATATTGTATATTGCATATGCGCACCATATCATGGACGAGGTGAATCTCTTCAAGGGAAAATCAATGGCATAACTCAAGGTGGAAGATTAGGGCATAACAGGAAAGATGGAGACTTGCTGAATATTTGATTGGGAAGAAAATGCTTGATTACCATAATTAGATTAAGTTGATCCATATGTATTAGGATAGGATTTGATTTGAATTTATTTCTATCTTTATAATTTTAGTTTTTCTATTTAAACCTTATGTGTGGTCCTATTGTGATCACCTTGAATTTATCAATAAATCAATTTTTCTTTATGATATCAGAGCAGTCGATCGGCCCGTGATCGTCCCATTACTTCATCATCCTTTCCGGCGGACAACACCATTGCCGTCCGCTGGGAACTACTTTTCATCGGGTATAACCCCTTCTTTATATTAGCTTTACTTTTTTTTTTCCCGTTTCTTTTATTCGTTGTTAAATCTATTGTGGAAGCCTTCAACTAAAACATTAAGCCATTCAACAGTTTGAATCTGGATCTCTTATATCCCCTTCTGATGCTATGTTGTTCATGCTAAATCTGTTTATCACCAAAGTTTGATCCAAGAATGCACCGTGTCTTGGATCAAAGCTCATGGGTTCTTCCTTGATAAGATAATACCTCCACTGAAATATGATTCTTGCAGTTCTATATCTAAGAGTTGGGTTTGTTAGTGCCACTTTGTTAGGAAAAGAAGAAGAAGAAGAAGAGAGAGAGAGAGAGAGAGAGAGAGAGAGAGAGAGAGAGAGAGAGAGTATTATGGTGGTAAAAAAAACCACTTGTTCGGTCCATTTTAGGACTCTTGATCCCTTTTGGCGAGACCAAACGCAAGATCGTGATGATCCAATTTTTGGCATTGCCACCCAAGTTCAAATGCCCATATTTTGAGAAATACAATGGAGCGGGATGTCCATTTGCACTCTTGTAGATGTACTGTGGGGCGATGTGTGCTTACGGGGGTAACGAGAAGCTTTTAATTCAGATGTTTCAGAGGAGCCTTTCTGGTCCGGCTCTAATGTGGTTTTCAATGCTCGATCACATGAAGATAAAAACTTGGGAAGATTTGGCCAATTCCTTTATTCAACAGTATGAGTTTAATGCTGATATCAACTGATGACTCAATCCAAAGGCAAAGAGGAAACAATTCGAGAGTATGCCCAGAGATGAAGGGAACAAGCTGCACAAGTTAGACCCCCCGATGTCATATCAGTAAATGATCTCTACATTCATCTTTACTTTGGGTTAACCTTATTACGGCTATTTGGTGGGGCAGGTCAACGCTACATTCGCTTCCTTAATATTGGTGGTAGATAGAATTGAAGAGGGCCTTAAGACTGGAAAAATTATTGATCACCCAGTGGCTTCAAAACCAACACTCTGATGCATTTTGCAATGAACAAAAGAGGTAATTTGGTAAGAAGATCGATGAAAAGAAGGAAGGGGAAAACTCGGTAAATTTCATCCAAAAACCTTTATTCATACAAATTGCCCCTAACCAACAAGAAATTCCATCTCAACCTATTCAGTCGTATCAGTAGAATCCAGCCAATTACCATTAGTTCTGGAAGAACAGAGTGTTTACTCCCCGTCCAATAAACCCGATAGATCTCCTCCTAACTTTACTCCAATGAGGTTACCTGACTTTTTCTCAACCAAACCTTGAGGCAGCCAAGAGTCCTCAACATGACCCTAATGCCTATTTTGAATACCACATGGGCGCACCAGGGCATCCTACTGAAAGATGTTGGGGTTTGAAGCATAAGGTTCAAGATCTATTGGATGCTAGAAAACTAGTTTTCGATTCTTCCTCCCCTCAGCTAACATAGAGAAATATCATTAACAATCCCATGTCGCCTCATAATGGGGCAGGAACATCTAGGGTTTACATGATCTTCCAAGAAATAGATTTCGACCCTTCTCTTCTAATTGGTCCAATTGGAACAAAAGTTCAAGTCCATCTCGACAATACGAACAAGACAGTACCTGAGACTCATGCGAAACATATTGAGTTGGCAGAGGAAGACAAGATGGAAAAGTCAGAGATAAAGGTAGGAAACATGATGCAATCGGAAATGGTAATTTAGAAAATAGAGAAGCAATAAACTGCAATGCAGAAGGAGAGAGAGCCATATAAAGGAAAGGACATTGAAAAGGAAAGCGGAGAGGAAGCAACCCATGACATGTGGGCAAGGATTCAGGATTTCCAAGTTTAGTTGTATACATTCTTTTTGAGGTTTAGTATTTACGTGAACCTTAGACCTCGAAAAGAGTAATTTAAGAAGGTTCAATAAAAAAAGTTCAATATATAAAAATCCCCCCAAAAAAAAACATAAACAATTTTTTTTTTCTGGCAAAAGTCATGCATTTTCTTTATATTGGTATGATCTTAGTAGTTAGATGAAACTTCTGAAAATGAAGAAAAGGGTGTGTAGCCCAACATCGAAGAGACTATGAGCATAAGTTTAGGGATGGAGAAGGACCCAAAAAATGTGAAAATTTGAGTCTTTTTATTCTCTAGGCAAAATGATTGAATGACTGTTTTCTCATAAGAATATACAGATGTTTTTGCCTGGTTGTGTCAAGACTGGCTCATGATAGATATAGATCTCGTTCTTTACAAATCGTCAATTTTGAAGCCAGTTGAGGAAAGGAAGGATTGTTAAGAATCTGAATGATGAAAAGATTGAGAATAAAATTCAAGTTTATAAGATTACGAGATTCGATTTGAAGAAGATTCAGCTGTCAACTTTACTTAACTCAATTGATGGCATCATCAGAGCTAAAAAGAAGATGGAAGAGTTCGAGACAGATTCAATTAGACATAATCAAAGAAGAACACTTGATTTCCATTTGTCATGGATAATCTCTAGAGTATATGGTCATAACATTTGACAGTAAGGCGTTGAACTTTTCTGAAAGGAGATTCAATACTGAAGGAGATATCGCCACATTGAGAAGATTTTCACAAAAAATTCAAGCCAATCATGAAAGATCATATGCTGAGAAGAATGCTCGGATCAATGGAGTTTTTATTCTTCCACAGATTGATCAAAAGGATATTACCTGAACTGATCAGTTTAGAATAGCAATATTTTTCCTGAAATTAAATTTTATCCTGAAATGATTATAGGCCATTTTTCATGTGAATCCTTACATTGTAAAATCCCTAGTTTAACCCTTTTGAGCTTTATATTTTCTTCTCTGTGACCCAAATTGAGATTGGCCACCCCACAACGGGGCAAAGAAGTAGAATCAGAAGATACCCCACACTGGGGCAAAGAACTAGAATCAAGTGATACCCCTCACACTGGTGCAAAAAATAGAATCAAATAAAATCTTCGGGAATTATTTTGAAGATTCATAAACTGTGACAATAAATGTTGGGTTTCAAAAAAAAAAAAAGTAGTCCAAAAAGGTTTTGGAAGAAAAATTGGAAAATACTCAAAACTGGGGCAAAAAGTTTCATATCTGCGAAAAATCAAGATAAGAGAAATGTACTAGAGTTGTGCAATCTCAGTTCACCTATTCCATCAAAAATATTGTCTTTGAGTCTTTTTTTTTAATCTTTTTTTTTTCATTAACCGAAACTAGCCTTCATTTTATCCTATATGATAAGTCATTTTTTGATCAAGATAATCTTTAATTACAAGACGATTTAACTTTTATTTTGGTTGATGGTGATGGAATAAAAAAATGATAATTGAAAATTTTAAAAATCATAAGTGCGATGAAAACTCGCAAAGGCGTCGTTGCACTAAAAAGAATGTGGAAGCTGACTCTGGTGAAAACCTTAGTAGGTGCCAAAGACAAGAATGGCAAAGAAAAAAAAAGGGAAAAAATAAAAATAAGAAGAATCTTTTGAAGTTAATGAAGTGGCAAATAATCTCTAGCATCAGTTTGGAATTGATTTGCTACTTTCAACAGGACAAGGCACTTACCAGATCATCCAATGAAGGAAAATAATTCTATCTACACTGGGGCATGTGCTATCATATTTGACTTCTTTGAGCATCTTGGTCTGGTATTAGTCTGGCAGTCTTGATCAGGCCAGGCCAAACTTCTCATTCATTCTCTCAAGAGTTGAAAAGATGGCATTAGTTTGGATAATCATCGGGGATGAATTCAAACTCTTGAAATTTTGGTAGCAATGCTTTAATGTTATTCTGTCACATCTTTACTATTCATTTGAAGAAGTATACTGTAGCTATTCCGGTCATCTTAATATGGAGAAAATGTTAAGGCCAATAATTCTAGGATTTTCAAAAAAAAAAAGTGTTTCAATTTACAAATCTTCAAATTATTTGACGCCTTCAAAAAACAAATCATAAAAAAACAAAAACAAATCATGAAAAAGAAAAAAACAATAAAAAGGCATAAAATAAATATTTCTATTTTTGTATTTATACTTTGTTTTTCCTTTTATCCTTAGATATCATAAGGGCAATGAAGGAAATGAGCGAGAAAGGAACAAAGCCAATCATAGAAGAAATCTAAGGAAGAACTAGAATTCGCAAGAGGCAGAGGCAAAAGAGAACAAGCCCAAATGTGCAATTCCTGATAAAGCACAATAGAGCATGTCACATTTCCAAGGGAGTACGCTTAAAATGAGGCTTTTTGTTCTTCCCCCTGATGAAGTTCACTCCAAGATAACAAGCGGGACCTTCAAAGAAAATTGTAAGCCGATCAAGATGAAGAAATAACTGGAGCAAGAAGACAAAAGATTGTATTGTAATGGTTGGTCTATTCAAAAGCAATTTTGTCTCTTTTGGATCTCATCTCACAAGTGGAACTGATTCTAGATAATTCTACGACATTAATCATTGAAGTTGGGACCTGTCCAACTCTTTGAAGCAACTTAATGATGACTAGGCTTAACACTGATAACTCATAGTCCTCAGTAATCCTTGAGTTCAATGACTAAACGTGGATCTCAGTCAAACATAAACTTCACAAATTGATTAATGAAATCCCCTTACCTCTGAGCTATACACAGTTCGAAGAGGTGAAGACCTTTACTTTGTCTTCTTGAGATGTAGCTACGTCACATCTTAAAAGATAAGCATTCACCTTCTCGGGGATAGATACATTCCCTCGATAAAACATCTCTTTTGAAATCACAAAAAAATTGAAAGTTCAAAATATGAAAAGTAATTTTGACATAAAGCACAATTTCATTGAACTGTGCACAATTTCATGTCTTTTCTTTGTCGTCTGTCACTCGCGACTCCGACAAAGAGAGGCAATTCTAGACACCCCAATTTGCATCGATGTTCAGTTTATCCTTGTTTTGCAGCTCCTTGAAGGCTTGGCTTGAGAATCAGCAACTCCTAATCATCCTATGAATCCCACCTCTTCCATTGCTCTAATTCCTCGAAAATCTCAAAAATTCCTATAAAATAACCAAAATACCGCTGATGGCCCCACCTACTCTATTCCTCATCTGAAGTCTGTTTTTAGCTCAAAATCTGAATTCCTTTTTAACGAGTATCATATTGCCTGGATTCAGGATTTTTGGGGAAAACAACGAAAATTTCCTTGGAAACACCATTTTTTATATTTTATTTGAAATCTAATTTGGACATCAAATTCAAATCTAGATTGAAAATGCTTTTCGACAAGTACAATAGTGGCTAGATTCGGGATCGTAGGAAAAATGACCATTTTGCCCCTGACAGCCTTTTTGACTAATCGATAATTTTTGAAGGTCAAAACAAGATTTCAATTTTGGATTTGATTTCTATGTGTCAAAACCTTAAAAACAGCTATGAATTCATAAAATTATAAGTTTTGGAAGTTGATGGTCATTTTGGAAATTTTTGCAAAATTTATTTGCCAACATGGCATTGTCGGGTGATGTGGCATGTCATTCAAGGCTTTCATGTACGTGTAGCAAGGAATCTCACCACATGTGTGCATAAATATCTGTTAACCACTCGAAAGCGTACCTAACCGAGTGAAAGCGACCTCTAACTCATTGTCTTCAAAATGTCCCCAATCTCCCATGTTCTTGCAGATCAATCCAATTCTTCACTTTTTAAAATCTTTCAATTTTACCCCCAAAAGTTGATTTTACTTTCCATTTCCCTCCTGGCTATAAAATCTAGGGCTTTTGACAATTTTGAGAGGCTTTCAATTTGTTTCGATTTTCCTCTTTAAGAGATCTATCTCAGTGGCGGCAACCACACTCTGCCAATGGCGGCATCTTCGACGACTTCCCATTTCCAACGGTAATCCATTCTCTCATTTCTTTTTTCATTTCATCCTTCTTTTCTTCTTCCACTACTTCATTTTCTTCCTCTTCCACTATAACTCACTCCCAAACCACCATCGAACCCCCCCCCCCAAATAGCACTGTTCTCAACCTCGTTCATCAAATCTCCATCTCTAATCTCTTCGCCATCCGAAAACCATCAACAAACGCCCATCGCATCCCTACTCTTTCTCTCTCACAAACCCTCTATTCTACCACCAATTCGACCCAACCACCCTTTTCATCCTCTTAAATCACCCACCTGAGTCCGATTAGAAAACCACCACCACCTCTTCATTTCCCCAGCCCCATTGCAATCACCTTCTCCACCGTAATAACCCAAACTAATTCATAAGGATTAATGTGTAATTAACCAAAAATATAGGGAGTAATTTAAATTTTTAGTAAATTAGCTACTATGTTGACTTTGACTTGTTATGATTGGTGGGTTGTACTGTAAGAAATTAAGTGCATCACACACAATCATAACTCTCTTAAGTTATAATCTGTGGCTAGGATTTCATAGGAACTTCTAATCTAATCTAATGGCTGGAAATTCATAGGACTAATACTAATTCTAGATAAGTTAATTAGGATTTAGTAATTAAAGAAAGACTAATGATAACTTTAACTATAACTAGGACTTTAAATCTAAAGATTAGAATTAATCTAATCTAATCTAAGGGATGAGATTTAATACTATATCCTAAACAGATAACAACTCCTAGACTAAGTTAAATTCAGTAAGAGATCTATAAAAACACTAGCTTGGAGCGATTGAAACATAATTCAAAGAAGAAGAGAGAGAAGAAGAAAGGTACAACAACAACTACTTTGAGGAAGCTTGGAATCTCAAAAGTTCAGACTTGAAGAGGAAGAAGAAGGTGTTTCACTCAACACCATTAAGAATTCAAGCTAAGTACTCAAATAAAACCTTATTTTCGATATGAACTAGGTATATATGTCATATTCCTTGAGTATGACATAAAATATCTATCTAAATCCCTTTCTTCTACTCCTTAAATCGAGACATGATCAAAAGTAATAATTTTCTGGGTTGACAATCATATGAAGTTTAAGGTATGTTAAGTGAATTATTTCTCGGAAATTGATTTTTTGATGACTGTTTGACATTCATATTAAGTTTTGGTCTCGGGCTAGGCAATTGAGAGGAGGTCGATCGACCGAGAGTTGACTGAGCCTCTGAGAAAATTATTTTGGGTTCTGGCTAGGCGATCGGGACTGTCGATCGATCGAAAGACTCAACCGTGTCTGTCGGTCGAGTCATCAATCGACTGAGAGTGGGCAAGTGTGGCCAATCTCTATGAAATTTTAACAGTAGTTCTAATACACCTATTTGAGATTGCATGTGATGTTGAAATTTGGTTTCGATGAATATTATGCATGAATTGTCTATTTGAGGAATTTGGACCACGTTTACTAAACTAGGGTATTTTTGAATCTGATTCATATCATATTTAAGATCTTATATCCATATTTTAATCATTATATTACACATGTTCATGTACATAAGTGATAGCATAGTTAATGTGCACAATACACTTGCACAGCATATGCCTATGGAGCATGATGACCTTGATTGGGTAACTATCCCAATAGACCAATTTTTGATGAGGCAAATGCTTGTCTTGTTGGAGGGATGATTGAGTGAAATTCTGTTAGTAGATCGGCTAACTTATGGTTCAAAAGGAACAATTCACATTAGTGAAGCCCTGGGATTATTCCCTGTGATAAAAAAAAATGAGGTATGGGGATTGTGCCCATTTGGTCGCAAGCCCTCAAAACTATGATGTGCACGTAAAATTACCCCATATTCTGGCCGTGTATTCGGGGGATGGTTTTCACTAATCGAATGCCAAATAGCATGCATATTGCATTCATATGATTGTGCTTGAATCACATGTGATTATATATATTGTTACATGAGCATGCATTCCATTCATTAATAATTGAACCAACATATCATATTGCATTGCACATCAATGCATGTATTTTTCTGCATAATAACTTTTTGTTTTTGCCTATGGGAATACCAATGAAGAGTGGCATTGTTCCTACTTCAATCTTAAATACAATTTTGATTTGTTTACTTACAAATTAAATGTAGCTTACGCTTTCAAGCAACCATATTTCAATACCTATAGATGAGGGACAACAAAACTATGACAATCAAGATGAAGGACAAGCATATGATGGAAACACTAGCTTAATGAGAATACTATTTGATGATTTTATTTGATTTGAGTAGTTGGTAGGTTTCGATTGAAGTATGAGACTATAAGTAGTTTATTTCCATTGTTTGATGTAATGGACTATTTTTAAAAATATTTATTTTCAGATTTTATAATTATCTTAATGGATTCTATGTGTTTGGCAATGTATTGACTACCACTTCCATGTGGAATGGGGATGAGAGTCATATTTCGAATCTTACATAGACTCCAATGAGATCTCTAAGGTTTGGGATGTGACATCCACCCTCAACCTCCACACATCACCACCACCCTCTACAATCTCCACCTTTTTCTCTGTTCCAACAATCCAGCTCATCCTCTGTTCTATCATTGATTGAACTCCACTACAGCCTAGAAATCCATCAACACCTGCATCTCAGTCACCTCCTCAACTCTCTCTGCTACTCCCCTCCTTAATTAAACCCTTGTTTGTTACTGAAATACCCTTCTCTTCACTGATTGCTGTCAAATGCAAGTCTCAAGCTAAGCCTCAATCTCAGTAGCTCAGAGCAAGAGAGAGCATAAGGGAGCACAGGTACTGTTCATCACGTTCTATTTTATTTTATGAAATCTCATTGGTATTCATTTGGGAATTGTAGATCTGTAAGTTTCATAGACATGCTAGGATGGATTTCTTTCTACCTTTAATGAATGATGAGAGAGATTTTTGTTTTGAAAAGCGGATTAAGATGAATGTTGCAGATCATTTGTTATACTTTGGTGTTATGCACGTGTTAAGGTTGTGCAGATTGTTTACAATAGCTTTCAATTTGTTTTTTATTTATTTGAATGTTTTGTATGTTGTGATTGAATAAGCCTGATTCCAGATTTATGCATGAGTTCGAATAGGCTTTGTTGATTAGCTTAATTTTTTTAGATACTAAACTAAATTAGAATCTTTCAAATTTGGTTTTATGGTACTATTGGTTTAGTCAATATTGTTAGGTTATATTTTTGTTTGCTTAGTTTTAGGGGTGATTAGGGTTGATTTTAGTTCTTAGTTGTTTCCTACTTTTTATTTATTTATTTTATTTATATTCTATTATTTTGGTTAACTTTATGTCACTTAGGGTTTAGGGATATCATGGTAATATTTTTTTCTTTTTTTATTTTCTTTCCCTTAAAATTTTAGAATTCCTATTTTCCTTAAGTTTTAATATTTTAGGCTTTAAAGATTTCAACATATTAGAGGTTTTTCAGATTTTTAGGGTTTTAGTCTTATTAGAATTTTTATCATAGGTCTTATTTTATATTAAGGGTTTTAGCATATTAGGTTTCTTTTGAGGTTTTGGATAGATCAAGTCATTCTTAGGCCCTTCTAGAGTTTTAACATATTTTAGGTTTTTTGCATATTAGGTTTCTTTTAGGCTCCGTTTGGATGCTAAGAATATGTCAGAAAGTTAGTTAGGAAAGTAATATGCCAGAAAGGAATATGTAGGAAAGTAAAATTTGATTTTCCTAAAAGCCGTTTGGTTGCTCAGGAAAATGATAGAAAATATCGATTTTGATGTTTGGTTAACAAGAATGACTGAGAAAAGTTTTTTGTCTACCTATTTTACCCTTCCTTGTATAAGTGAATTTTTTTAATAAAATAAAGATAAATTAGGTGTATATATATAAAGTTGTTTTTGAAAAAAATAGTTTTTTACAACCCTATAAAAAAAACAAAGAAAAAAAAGTGGACACTACTTAAAAGGGACTTGAGCAGTAGATCCCTACCTATGACTTGGACATTGAGTTTATGGTTCTCAGAGTGGTTTGAATGTGATAGTCAACGATTGACTGTGTGATGATGTGATAGTCTATGAATGGATGATTGAAAATCTATAAAAGACTAAGACTAAGGGTGAAGGTCTAGCTAACCCAAGAGACCTCTATGGTCATTGAAAAGTGTAAGGCGAGGACCTGTGTGGTGCTCCAAGAGACCTAGATTGAATTACTGTTAGTAATTCATACATCAGTGATGTTCACAAGGCAAGTCTTGTGTGGTGCCATGGATTCTTTCCCGTGATAAAAGAAATAGAGGAGGGACAATACCCTGTGGGTTGAAACTCCCTAGAATTGTGGTGTACACGTAGATTACTTGAGAGTCCAATTGCCTTTGTGAAAAAGACATCGAGGGCCCTAAAGTAGAACTTGTGTGAACATACTTTGTACAAATGCCAAACAAGATGCCTTTGCATATCCTGTTGGTGTGTGTGCTATAACATGTAAGTAATAAATGTGTAAGAATCGCGTCATTGCATGCTGATGAACAAACCCTTGCATATCACTCATTTATGGAGCATATGTACTTATGATATGTGGATGTGTAGAATCAACATCTTACTCCTATCTTAAATGATATTACATTACTGTTCGTACTGGGCGAGTATAGCTCATGCTTTCAAAGCATAACATTTTCCGGTTAGCCTAATTCTGAGTACCGTGATTAGGACTTTGCTAATGGGAATGCATGGGATGAAGAAACTAATCAAGAATATACTTAACTACTATTTTAAATTTGGGGATTGTAAACTTTAACTTCAGATGATGATTTTATTTACTTTTTATGACTTTTGACCACCTCATGGAAGAATGGTACTAGTTAGTACATTGCTTTAATTTCATTATCTAGACTATAAATGTTTTCATTTTTATTGTGTTTAAGATTTTGTATTATGTTGGGTATCGATCTCTAAAGAGTGATGAGAGTCTTATTCTAAATTCCATGGGTACTTCGAATTGTGTACACTGGAATTGGGGTGTGACATTAAACCAGTGATCGTTCGTGCGATAATATCCATTGCTGTCACACGTGGGAATTCACCAACTAGATGTATCAAATGCCTTTCTTCACTGTCATTTACAAGAAGAGGTTTTTATGGGTCAACCTCCTAGATTTGTGGATCCTTCTTTCCTGAACCATATGTTCAAATTACATAAGGCTATATATTGGCTTAAACAAGCCCCACGGGGATGGTTTCAGTATCTGAGCTCTTCTCCCCTTGAACTTGCTTTTTCTGGTTCAAAGTCCAACTCCACATGTTCATAGGTAGTCCAAAGATTATTAGCATTGCGTTCATCATTTCTTTTAGAGTTCTATTTTTTCTTTCAACTATTCCATTAAACTCAGGTGGAGTTACTTGTTGTATAATTCCATTGGTCTCACAAAATTTCAAAAGACCCATATTCACCTTCTCTATCAGTTCTAAGTCTTTCAATTTTCTTATTTAATTGATTCTCTACTTTAGTTTTTAAATAATGAAGGTTTGGTCAACTTCATCCATAGTTCTTAATAAATATACTCTAGTATACCTAGAGTAGTCATCTTTAAAGGTTAGATAATATTTCTTACCTCCTAGTCATAATGTCTTTTAAGTCTGCTACATCATTATGTATTAGCTATTATAGTTCAGTTTTTCTTTCTACCGATTTAGGTGATTTATGTGCAAATTTATCTTCTACACAAGTTTCATATTTTTCAAAGTTCATATCACTTAGATTTTTTATTAATCCTAAGTGTTTCTTTCTCTTAATGTATTATATGTTTGTATGTCCTAGTCTAGCATGCCACAATTTTAAGAAGTCATTCATATAAGCAGAAAGAGAAACTTCATTAATTTCAAAATTTAGTACAAATAGACCATCATTACAATATCCCTTCCCAAGAAAAACTAAATTCTTCATCATGATGACATTATCTAACCCGAATACACTACAAAATGAATAGGATGTAGTGGCATAAATTTAGTCGCGGTCACAAAACACCTCTACTAAAAACAGACTGTTCCAGCGGTCAACAAAACCGACGCTGAATAGCATCAATTAAGTAGCAGTTCTCAGATTGCCGCTGCAGTAAAATGCTATACAGTCGTGGTCAGGTTACAATCGCGACTAAAGGTACAACCTTTAGTAGCGGCCAAGTTAGAAACCGTGACTTAAGGTTAGCCTTTAGTAGTGGCCATGTTAGTAACCGCAACTAAATCTCTCACACTGCATTTAGCAGCGGTCAAGAAAAACCGCAACTAAAAATGAAATAAAATCAAATAACGTGGCGGTCAATTAAGTACCATGACTAAATATACAGGGTTTAGTAGCGGCCACATTCGTGACCGCTACTAAATATTTATTTTCAAAACCCCTTCTTTCTCGCTGTTTCCCTCTTCGTATTCCCTCTTCAATATCATCTTCCCTGTTTCTCAGAACCATTATCCTCTCTCTCTCTCT
>JAUPMG010038823.1:0-14347 GCA_031762675.1 Pachysandra terminalis | reverse complement strand
CCACAGGTAGTGTGCTCCATAAAATATACTTTCAAACTCTGGGGAAGGTGTTTGTGATGGCCACAGGTTAAGGGGTACTTGTTGCTATTATGCCAAACTCAAGGGGGTGTGAATGTAATTTACCCTTTTTTCTTTTACTTTTTAACTAGATTTTAAAATTATTTCGGCCGAAATATCCAAAATTTAGGCCAAATATTTCGGAGATAAAGAGCACATTTCGGGTGAAATAAATCTGAGCAAAGTAGAAAAATTTTGCCGAAATTGCGATCATGTTGGTAATTTATTCGCGAAATAGTTCAATCTGAAAAAATGTCATTTCGTATTTCGTTTGACACATCTGACACTGAAATTTCGCAATATTTCGGCAAAATTTTACACTATGGGCCAAACCTATTGCAGAAGTTAATGTCATTGGTCTGAACATCTGAACATCCAAGCGGATATCATCCTTTAATCCTGAAACAAAGCAACTAATCAGGAATGCCTCAGGAAGACCTTCAGTTCTATTCGCCAGTTTTTCTAACTCTGTTTGATATTCTTGTAAAGATGTGGTCTGTCTGAGCTTGGCAAGAGCACCGACAAGATCTTCTTATTGTGCAGGACCAAATCTTTCATTTAATGCCTGTAGGAATTCATGCCAACAGATGAGGATATGAGTCTTCTCATACCATCAATACCATTGTGGGGCTTCACCTTGCAAGTGGAAGGAAGCTACATATATTCTTTCACTTGGATTGATTTGGTGGTATGCGAAGAACTGTTTTGCACGATAGATCCACCCCAAAGGATCTCCACCATCAAACGTAGGGAAATTGAGCTTCACAGAACGAGATTGGATAGCTCCATGAGACCTTGAATGAGAACCCTCATGATTTTCCCCTTGCTATGCAGAGCCTGCTAATTGATCATATTTGCTTTCAGGAGCTGAAAGGTTCTGCATGATCTTTGTCAAAACTTGTTGAATTGGCATTTCATCTCTACGCTCTCGGCTGTTGAAATAGTCGGCATGTTTGGCTCTGATACCAAACTGATACGTATCTTCTTCCTTCTTCCAATTTCTTTGAACTAGAAAGCAAAAAAAACAGAGATAGCGGTTCTGTTACGATCCTATATGTTAAATGCTTAGCCAAATGAGTTTCCATCAGTCCTGGGACTTTTAGAACAACGGTAAGCACATAACAAATGGTATCAGAGCAGGCACCACGTCACGAGTTCGAGTCACAGAAGATGCGACCTATAGAGTAGATTAAAATATCTTGGTATTATGTCTGGGCATGGCTCCAAGTCATTGAATACTAATAGGTGAGTGGAGCCGCCAAATAGAGAAAAGGCTACCATCGGGTCAGTGTCGATAGAGTGGGCCGCCGTGGACTTCGTCTTTGGAAGCGTGGTGGCTGTTACGATCCTATATGTTAAGTACTTAATCAAATGAGTTTCCATCAGTCATGGGACTTTTAGAACAACGGTTAACCATATAATAGGTTCTCTTCAAGGGGAACCTTTCCTCCAAACTTCATAAGAAGTGATTATGAAACTAGCTATCTCTTTCATTTCCAGAATGATACTTATATAAGAGAAGACATACTTCTTTGTTTACAGACTCTTAACAGAGCTCCTAACTGTTTAACCGCAAGACTAACTGAATTAAAAACTAACAAAAAAGACTAATTAAATTAACAACTAACAACTACTAACAAAATCCAAACAGAGATACAAACCAACATAAAAGTAACTGCCTAAAACATAGTAACCACTTAGGTCAGCCACTCATACAGAATTAACCACCCATGTGTGTTGGATTGTATCACAAATCACATAAATAGATCAGGGTTTTAAATAATCGAAATTTTGGAAATTTCTATATAAGATTGAGTGATTACGTTGGAAATTTCTATATAAGATTGAGTGATTACGTTGGAAAAAAAAAAGAGTGATTTGGACAAAATTTCATTAGCTTTTTTTTTTATATATAATTTATTTATACAAAATAAATAATGAAATTCAACCGAAATCACTTAAATTTCGCTACAAAATTTTGATGATTTGAACGAAATAGTTTATTTATTTTTTAAAATTATTATTTCGATGAAATTTTCCAAAATGTTTTATCAATATTTCAGACGAAATTGTCCCAAATTTCCCAGAGCTAAATTTTAAGACTTTTATTTCACTTACACACTTACATGAACGAAATTTAAAATCTTGAAATGGACTTAGGGACACAAAATTAGTTTTCCATTGCTATGGGCATAATAAAATCTCTCACTTGAGGCCACGAGCAAACAACTTATTGATTGGGATCAACCAATAATAATAAACACAGTAAAAACGAAGATCAAACAATGCATAATCAGGATGTACTTATCTGTATTCAAGGGAATTTGGCTGAGGCTCATGCACTTGAAGGAATCAAAATGGCCATGAAAAGGGGTTATAAAAAGTTGGAAATTGAAGGGAGACTCCTCCTTTGTCATCCAAGCTGTTGAAAGAGACTATATGAAAGATCCAAGATGGAATCTTTGCTCAACAATTAACTGAAATGTTGATCGGGATCAAGCAATAACGAAGATCAAAACAATGCAACTTATGAGAGAGAAGAAGTTTTAACTATGTCAAAAATAAATTTGGATTACAACTTATAATCCTATCCGATACATAGGAAAAATTTCCAATATATCCTTACCGTACCACGGGGACTCTACCTAATGATTTTTGTTCATCGAGCTGTTACAGAAGTTTCTAATAATCCATCCTCGGAGAAATAGACTCATAAGTCATCAATCTTACTTGGTGTATAGACAATATCAACTATACTAGGCCGCTTCGAGGGGTCCCTCTGTAAGCATGCAATGGGGATGGCCATTACATTCATCACGCTATCTATATAGCATGATTCCTTCACCAGAGCCTCATCCATTCATTCCTTCAACTTCTGAGTCTTTTCATATTCCCTTCCCCTCCTCAACTATATCCACATTCATCCAAAGCACCTCCCCTTCCTCACTCATGGCTTCCTTTCCGAAAACTAGCTCAAGTAGAACAACTCCAAAGGCGAAAACATTCATTTTCGTTGACACCACCTCATCAGCGAGATACTCCGGTGCAATGTAGCCTTGTGTGCCCACAATGTGCATGGTTATGGCATTACAACCAGTTTTGGCTGGTCCGAAATTCGCAATCTTGGCTCTCATGTTTCCATCTAATAGAATGTTGCTTGTCTTGATGTCTTCATGCACCACCCTCGGCCTCTTGTGCTTGTGTATGTATTGGAGACCATTCGCGACATCGATCGCGATGCGTAACCTTGTCTTCCAGTCCAGCTTCTTAGTCTTATTGTTCTCATGTAGCCATGAATGAAGCGAGCCATTCTGGACGTATTCGTAGACAAGATAGCAGTTCCCCCCTTCTGGGTCTACACAAAAGCCCTCCAACTTCACAAGATTGCCATGGTTTACCTTCAAATAACAGTTCAAATATCAAAATCATTGAAAAAACAATAGTTTTGTTACAAATTACTTAACTTTTCACGCTAAATTCTTGTGCTTGAACCCACAAGAGTTAGCTCAATTAGCAGGCTGTCCAGCTCAGGTTCGAGTCCTCGGGCTTACCTGATATATGGTCCTTGTGAGTCGGGGGTTCCACATCACCAAAAAATAAAAAATAAAAAATCTTGTGCTTGGTCTGCTGTATTTTTTGGTTGCATTGCATCAAAGTGCTAGCAGAGAAGGCATAAGATTGAACACGGGTACCATTTAAGTAATTTTAGCAGCCATTGAATACTGTGGGCAGAGATTTTAGCAGCCATCAAAGGTCTAAGACCTCACAATTCAATGAGGTCTTAGACCTGACCCTCATTGAATACTGTGAGCAGAGATGGCTCTTTGCATATAAAAAATCTTGTGTGGGTTTTAACAGCCACAGATGGTCCAATCACAAGACATTGACCTTTAATATCCCATCCCTTTCTTCCTTATCTCATCTCATGTATGGGATTCACTTTTTAGTAAATTAAAAAAATAAATAAATAAATAAATAAAGAACAAACTGAGTTAAAATAAAGAATAAACTAAAAAGATGCCAAAAATTATACAACAAAATACAGAACCAAGATATAAATAACATTCTTCACTACCCATTTTGCTTTTGTGTAATTTTCTATTCCAATAACTATACTGTTCTAGAAAGAAATGGCTAAGCTGACCAGGTTTTTTTTTTTCCTCTCTAATTGTTAGGAACATAAATGGAATGATCACCTAACCATTAATTTATACATAACAGAATGAGACATTTCTAACTGCTAAAATGTATATTTCTATCTCCCTTCAGAAAGACACCATTATTATTAATGGTATGGAATCTTCAGTTCTTCACAGGCATTCCATTTCATCTTCTTAATGGCATAGAATTCTCCATCTATACACCCTTTATATACAGAGCCTTGAATAAGACAATTCAAATTGAAGTCATCTGTTGCTTTCCTCACTTTTTGAATCCCATAAACTCTCTACTTATCCAAACAATCCGAAACATTGGCCAGAGAATTGTCCTCCCCCTTCAGTGTTTCTACACTCTTGAACTTCTGCTGCTTCCACATACCTTCTCCCATCTCCTTCTTCTGTTTCAAGATCTTTGGATAAACCCACAAACCAATTACCAAAATCAAGAGAATTAACAGAAACCCAGAGAAGGCACAAGGTTGAACATGGGCACCATTTAAGTAATTTTAGAATATAAATGTGCCAAGAGTTGATGAAGAAAAAAAATTTTGGCTATTAGGAAATCATGAACTTTACTGTAAAAGGTGAGGATTCAAAGCTTGATAGTTACAGGATCATGTTTTTATGGAAACTCAGGCTTAGATATGACCCTTGTTGAATTCTGTGGGCAGAGATTGCTCTTTACATATAAAAAATCTTGTGATGGTTTTAGCAGCCACAGATGGTCCAACCTCAAGACACTGACCTTTAATCTCCCATCCTTTTCTTCCTTGTCTCATCTCATGTATGGGATTCCCTTTAGTAAATAAACAAAAGATCTAGTTGAACTAAAATAAAGAATAAACTAAAAAGATGCCACAAATTATACAAGAAAAGACAGAACCAAGATATAAATAACATTCTTCACTACCCATTTTGTTTGTGTAATTTTCTATTCCAATAACTATACTGTACTCCAAAGAAATGGCTAAGATGACCAGGTTTTTTGATTTTTTTTTTCTTCTATATGTTAAGAACATAAATGGACTGATCACCTAACCATTAATTTATTCATAACAGAATGAGACATTTCTAACTGCTAAAATGTATATTTCTATCTCCCTTCAGAAATCTACCATTATTATTAAATTAAAAAAAAAAAAAAAAAGTAATGAAAGGATAACCCCAACAAATTTATATATGATTTTCCTAAATAATTTTTGCAGCTTTTAACTGGTTTTCTGTAACAATAACTAACCAACAGTAAATAACATAAAAAAAGAAAAGAAAAAAAAGAGGGGTTTAGCTCTTACCTTCTGTAGAATCTTCAGTTCTTCCAGGCATTCCATTTCATCTTCTTAATGGCATAGAATTCTCCATCTATACACCCTTTATACACAGAGCCTTGAATAAGACAATTCAAATTGAAGTCATCTGTTGCTTCCATCACTTTTTGAATCCCCAAAACTCTGTACTTATCCACACAATCCGATACATCGGCCATGAAATTCTCCTCCCCCTTCAGTGTTTCTACACTCTTGAACTTCTGCTGCTTCCACGTACCTTCTCTCATCTCCTTCTTCTGTTTCAAGAACTTTGGATAAACCCACAAACCAATTACCAAAAATCAAGAGAATTAACAGAAACCCAGAAATTCCCAACCCAACTGCCAATCCAATAACAACCTTCTATCATCTCCTTCTTCTGTTTCAAGAACAGAAGGCTGTGTTAGTGTCGGAATTCGAGATACCGAAAGGAAAACAGTATCGAAAGGATCGATATTCTTTCCATTATATCAATCAAAGACTTTCTGTTCAATCCAAATCTTGCAGTAATAGAAGATAAGGTATCAGAAGGTTGGAAAACATAGGTAATCAGATAATTGAAGTTGTTCTGGTTTTGCAGGGACACTTGCAAAAGATTGGAAAAACAACACTGTCTCCAATCTCAAGTTCGGTAGGGATGAGTGTGGGATTAATAACTGTTAGATCTGGTTTTAACAATTAATTCAATTACTATAAATTTTTAGATTAATTGAAATTATCTAAAGCATAATAAGATAAGAACACAGGCAACTTTTATGAGGTCCGGTAAAAACCTACTCCTCGGGGCCACACCCAGATATTGAACAATCCACTAAGATATCAAGATTACAATCACTAATAGGACTTACACAAAATAAGGTCTCTCTCTTAATTTCTGTCGCCACCGTGTTGAATCATCTTCTGGACTTGTTCAACGAGCACCTCTCGTCTTCAATATCTGCATAGTTGAACTCCCTTCAATCTGACTGAAACCTTGAACAACTCAAGAATAATGAACTTGAACTCTGAGAAGTTAGAGAATACGCATCTGTTCAAAGCTTTATATAGAGCACAGAGAAGATCTGCTTCAAATCTCAGATAAGTATTAAACTTAGGATGTTGCAACAATTGTTGCAACAATTATTGCACCGAGAGATCTGATTCTGACATGAGAGATTCGATTCTGATCTGTGAGATATGATTCTGTATCAGGGACAAAATCACCTACTAAAACAAACTAAATCAAATCACAACTTAATATTCTCAGCGAATCGAAATCTTGTGATTTCAGAAAACCTAATCAAATCTAATTAAGTTGAGAAAGAGTCCAACTTTAATTAGAAGTCTCAATTCTAATTATAAGTCTCCACTTTTAATTAGAAGTCTCAACTAAACTAGGAAGTCTCTCAATATTACACTATTGACCAACTGTGGGATGTCTTCAGAATCTTCTAGAATCAACTTGATTTCTGAATTTGCATTACACTTGAATTTTATTACCCGAATGTCAAAATAACTAACAATCTCCCCATTTGGCAATTTTTGGCAAAATAAACAAGTCACCCATTCTCCAAGATATTCAGAAATAAGATGCCATGCAAAAACAGCAAAAATAAGAAAGTCCATAGGCAACAATTCAAAGAAGAGAGTGACTTTCAATGTTAGCTAAAAGATACAAACATAGTAAAACTATCAAAATAGCTAACAGCGTACCTGGAATGCAAAAGTCAGAGTTCACAGAGTTTTCACAAAATAAAATACCAGCAGAGTTAATAAAATAACAAAACAGAGTTGGGTTTTCTACTCCACCTTTTTGGCACAAAAAGGTGCCAAATGCAAGAGTCTGTAGAGAATCCCTAAAAACTATCACTTCTAGACGAATCAGCAGCAGGGCAAGTCCCAACAAGCAGAGCTAGCCAGTTCCCCAGCTTCCTCTCCTTCTCAGCAAGTCTCTGTTGTGTTACTTGTGTAAACCTGACTTCATTCAATTCAACTTCTATGAAGTGGATAATGTGTTGTATCTGAACAGTGGAAGGAGTTGTTGCAGCAGATGTTGCCACATCAGGTCCAACAGAGGAAGGGCCAGCTATGTCAGTAGATTGTTCCCCCTGAATGTCAAGCACGGGACTTCCAGACAACAGCTTTTGGGAGACCTTGGTCGGCCTCCTAGGGTTCTCTAGCATCTTGGTGACACCCTTGATATTCTTTTGGGCTATCAATATCTCAAAAATCAAAGAAGGGAATGACAACATCCCATAAGTAGTCTCAACTTCAGCATAGCTAATAATGACTTCAAAAATTAGTTTTCCCATATCAAATGGTACACCAGTACCAATCATATACAACAAGGTGGCTAAATCTCGGGAAATAGAGGTCGAATGTAAACTAGGGAGTTAATTTGCCAGAGCAATCTTATGGATAACAGAGTATTTCACACTTAGATCAACAGAAAGAAAAGAGTTAGACTCAGGTCAGTTGGAAAGGACCTTCCCAGTCAGATCAGCAATAATAGTGGACATGTCTAATTCTTGATCTAGGACTCTTGGTTTGTCAGAAGAAAAAGAAGGACAACCATAATATGCACTAATGACCAAAGGAGAGAATTCAAAAACATGGACTCTCACAAAATTTTTATAAAATCGGGAAGAAGAGCGATTATAAATATCCCGATGCAAATGGGAATAAAATTCCAAAACAACATTCCTCACATATGGTTTGGCCATGGAAACAATCCCAAATAGCCCTCTGTCCTTGATCAATTGGACAACCCCTACTTTCTCATGATCATTCAAGTTGATCACCCTTTCCGAATGAAGTTTCGACTTAGTGATAAAATCCCACATGATTTTGTTGAAATCATGGTAAAATTTAGAGGAGTTAGCCTCAGAAAGCACATACCCGGGGTTTGATTGGTTTGAAGTCTGCAAAGTGGAAGGTTGTTTCTTCTTCTTACCAGTATTTTCAGATGTAGCTTTCGTCTTAGAAACCATGGACTTAGAAGAAACACCAAACGCCTCATCTGACTCAGATTCTTCGTCCATGGAATGAGAAGATTGGGGGCTTGAGGTTCCAGGCACTGGAACTTGAACCTTGGAATAGGTTCGAGTAGGGTACCAAGAAGGAAACCTAGGAGAGGGAACGTGTTCCAGCCCTACCGACGATGCAGCAATCGGCTGAGATTGAGACACAGGCAACAGATTATCGACCGATGGATGACTCAGGTTAGCAGAGTGAGGGGTTTTCAAGGGCTCTACTTCAAAGCCTATGCCAGTCAGAGGATCAGATGTAGATGGAATGGGAAGCCCTTGCATGGCGAAAAATTCCCTTTGACGTTTCGTTATGCCGGATTGGGAAGAAGACGACCCAGATGAGAGAGTTCGATCTTTCCTTTTCCTGGCACTTCCAGTCAGCAAACCACCACATGAGCTCCTTGTGCTAACCATTGTTGATTAATCCTGTAAGCTTGAAGCTCAAAAAAAAAAAAAAAAGACTAGAGCAAGATTTGGGGGTTAGGGTGATTTGAAGAGGGAGAAGCTTGAGTTTGAATGAAGAAGATGATGAGTACACGGTTTTGAGAAAGGGTTTTAAGACTTAAACCCTATACCACATAAAAATCCTAAATATACCCTCAAGGACTCAGTCTAGACAAGGGGACTCACTTGATTTCAAAAATTAGTTGGGATTAATTGAATTGACAGAAACCAAAAATTCATGAAATATGTTGTAACATAGTTAGAACACAACATATAAGTTAAACCAAGCTCAGAAATTTCATTCTATTAATATTTATTGTTTTTTTTTAAATCATAAACTGCATGAAAAATAAATATGAGCATCCATCATAGACTAGTGAGTTTTTCATCTTCATAATATGCAAACTTTAACACTTGAACTGAAATTACTCGAGATCAGATTTGGATTGATCAGAATTTTGAACCAAGTGTATGTGTGATTAGCATACAACATTCTTTATGAATCTATCTATATTTCCAACTTTTTGATTCAAATCAATCTTTTTGAAAGATCTGTTGAAAATTTCCTTGATCCCTCCCCTTTTTTTTATTTGAACATTTGGTAGCTTGCCCTCTATAACTAAGGTAGCTCTTTTCACACAGTAGATCTTCCTCTACATATTGATAGCTTCACACACTAGTGTAGGTAGCTCTTTCCAATGAAGATTTTCACTAAGATAGCTCTTTTCTCATGGTACATCTTCCTCTACATATTGATAATACATAGGCCCAAAATACTCATGAATAGCATCACACACATATCAAAGTAGAGATCGTCAACAAAATCCTTCAAAAAAATCTTCTTAACTGAAGTTGTACATATTTCAAGTGTTCAATCTAGAATATTATTGCATTTTGCTCAGAATCAGATCTTTTGGTTCTCCTTCAAAATCAATTTTAATCTAAAAATCAACATTTTTCAGATTTGAATGTTAAAATTCAAAGATTGCAAATATGAAGACCAGACCAAATCATGAAAAGACTGCTTATGCCTAAATGCAGGTCCTAGAATGCAATGCAAGATGATAAAATAAATGGTAAAATAATTACATTGTGCAGATCCCTAAGGTTTTTCTCAGGAAGTCAAATCTCAATGAATCAAGAGTTTTGGTAAAAATATCTGCAAGTTGTTTCTCTGTTGCATTATATTCTAGAACAATGGTTCTGTTTTCAACCAACTCTCTAATGAAGTGATGTCTTATGTCAATGTGCTTAGTCCTAGAGTGTTGAACTAGATTCTTAAAGATATTTATAGCACTGGTATTATCACAAATAATAGTCAAAAGATCTTGTACAATACCGTAGTCCTCAAGCATCTGTTTCATCCATAACAGTTGAGTGCAACAGCTACCAGCAACAATGCACTTAGCCTCAGCAGTTGATAGAGAAATTGAGTTTTGTTTCTTGCTGTACCAAGACATAAGGTTGTTTCCAGGATAGACACGTCCTTAAGTGGTGCTCTTTCTATCATCTGCATTTACTGCCCAATCAGCATCACTAAAACCTATAAGACTTGAATTAGTACCATTAGAGTACCAGATTCCATAATCAGCAGTCCCACTAACATATCTAATAATTCTTTTAATAGTGGTCCTGGTATCTAGCACAGATGCCTACACTAAAATAAATGTCAGGTCTGCTAGCAGTCAAGTAAAGAAGACTCCCCATCATACTCCTATACAAACTTGGGTCAACAGAGGTACCACTCTCATCTTTTGTTAACTTCAGATTTGTTCCCATGGGTGTCCTCATGTGTTTAGCACTTTCTAAACCCAATTTCTTAACTAGGTTTCTGGCATTTTTGCTCTGTGAGATAAAAATTCCATCCACAAGTTGCTTGACCTGCAAACCTAGAAAGTAAGTTAGTTCTCCAACCAAGTTCATCTCAAACTCCTTTTTCATTTGATTCACAAACTTATCTGTCTTGCCCTGAGAGGTAGATCCAACAATAATGTCATCAACATAAATTTGAGCATTGATAATTCCATTATTGAACCTTCTGCTGAAAAATGTTTTATCTATTGCCCACTCTCATAGCCTTTTCAATCAGAAAAGTTGTCAACCTCTCATACCATGCTCTAGGAGCTTGTTTCAGTCAGTACAAGGCCTTTTTTAATCTATACACAATGATGAGGATCCTCAAAACCCTTAGGTTGCTCTACAAATGCTTCCTCATTCAGAATCCTATTTAGGAAAGCATTCTTGACATCCATTTGATACAGTTTGAACCCTAACAAGCAAGCCATTGCCATAAGTAGTCTGATTGATTCAAGCCTAGCTATAGGAGCAAATGTCTCATCAAAGTCAATGCCTTCTATTTGGGTGTATCCCTGAACCACTAACCTAGCCTTATTCCTGGAAATGTTCCCAAATTCATCAGATTTATTTTTGACAATCCATTTGGTACCACTTACATTAGAATTTTTAGGCCTAGGAACAAGTGTCCACACATCATTCCTCACAAACTATTCCAACTCTTCCTGCATAGCACTAACCTAATAATCATCAAGTAATGCTTCTTTAACATTTTTTGATTCAATTTGAGAAGTGAAACATACATACCTGACCATCTCTCAGTAATTCACTCTAGGCTTGTCTCTAGTACGCATCTTATCATTGATATTCCCAATGATCTTATCAGCAGGGTGATTTTTCTGATAGCTGGATGTTGGTCCTCTGGTGATTGGATCAGCAATGTCAAAGGTAGCATTTCCAGATTCTGCAGGTTCTGTTGCAGAACTTGTTGCAACATTTTCAGCAACAGCATCAGCAGCAGCAGCTTCTTCATACACTTCAGCTTCTTCAGTAAGACTGATTATTGCTTCTTCCTTGGAAAAATCTGCAAAATCTTTGAAATCATCAATCAAAACATTAGCAGATTTCATAATAGTCTAGGTTCTCATATTGTAAACCCGATATGCCCGACTATTATTGGAATACCCAAGAAATACTCCTTCATCACTCGTGGCTTCAAACTTACCAAGCTAGTCACGGTCATTAAGAATATAGCAGATGCACCCAAACACATGAAAATAACCCAGGTTAGGTTTCTTACCTTTCCAGATTTCATGTGGTGTTTTAGACATGCCTGATCTCAGATAGACTCGGTTAGCCGTGTAACAAGCAGCGTTAATGGCATCAGCCCAAAGTCTTAAGGACAGCCTTTTAGAATTCACCATGACTCGGGTCATCTCTTGAAGAGTTCTATTCTTTCTCTCAACAACACCATTCTGTTGTGGTGTTTTTGGTGCAGAAAATTCATGGGCTATGCCATGCTCATTGCAGAAATTGGTAAAAATAGCATTTTCAAATTCTTTGCCATGATCTCTCCTAATCCTTACAATTTTACCAATGTTGCAACATTTTTCATTTTTTAGTTTAATGCACAAATTTTTTAAAGGCTTCAAAAGTGTCTGATTTTTCTCTGATAAAGTCAACCCAAGTAAATCTTGAAAGATCATCTACACACACAAAAACATACCTCTTACCAGTTGTACTTTCAACATGTATTGGTCCCATGAGGTCCATATGAAGCAACTCAAGTACCTTTGTTGTAGTAATCTGTTGCAACACCTTGTGTGTTGTTTTCAGTTGCTTGCCGAGCTGACAGGCTCCACAGATTCTTGGTTGCTTCTTTCCAAGGTTGGGAATACCACGAACAACACATATATTCACAATCTTTGTCAAATTTTTATAATTTAAATGACCAAGTTTTTGATGCGATATTTCTATTTCATCAAAAGAAGCTTTGTGACAAGTGTGTGGGTGCAATAACATACAACAATTATCAAATGATCTAGATCTTTCCAAACCACAATTTTTATAATTGTCAAATACTTGTCACTTGTCCTTGGTGAATCTCACAAACAGATCTTGATCACAGAGTTGAATAATGTTGATCAGGTTTGCTTTTAATCCTTCCACATGAAGTACATTTTTCAGCCTCGAGAACCCATCTACATCAAGTGTTCCTTTGCCAAGAACACGCCATTTGACACCATCACCAAAAGTTAAGTAGCCAACTGAGCAACTTTTGTAATTCTTTAGAATGTTTTTTTCACCTGACATATGCTTAGAACAACCACTATCAAAATACCAAGAATCAGTAGTATAAGCTTTTAAAGAAGTATTAGCAACTAGCACCTAAGTTAAGATTTTTCTTATCCAGATTTTCTTTGGCAAATCAGTCTTTAATTTAGGTGCCATTCCTGGTTGATTGACAAACATGCCCTTCTTCAATTCTTTAAGAAATTTAAAGCATCTAGGCAGAATATGTCCAAAAAAATTATAATAATGACACATAGGAACAAACCTTTTTGACTTACGCTTAGTGAGTGAGTGGACAGATTTCTTACCAAAGTAGGGGAGAGGTTCGGGTGCTGATGATTCTTTCATAAACATTGTCCTTGAAGTTGAGCTTTCACCGGTATAGCCTAGACCATGATGACCACCACTTGTCCTTCCCAATGAAAGAATGTGATCCAGCTTGGCTGTGCCGAAATTTAGCATCTTCACGGTCTTCTGGGTATTTTCCAGTTCAGTTCTGGTCTCTACGAATTTTCTTTCCTTTTCAGCAGCAAGGAATTCATAGTTTATTGTAGCCCTCTTCATTACATCATTTTCTCTTTTAAGTTCAGCAACTTGATTTTCTAGTGACTTATTCAATTTGTAGACCTTGATCCATTTGCTGTACATCTCCTTGTATGCCCTTTGGATAGCATCAATACTCAAGTCTTCATTGTCACTAGAGTCCTCAGATTTAGAATCAGTGTTGACTGATTTGGACTCCTCATAGTCTGCCAGAGTTGTTGCAGAATTTGTTGCAACATATTGTTCAACAGTATTGACAGAACCCTGTCTCACGTCCTGCCTTGTGATGAAAGCAATATGGTTGCTCACATACTTTTCCACATCTTCCTGACTCTCATCTGAATCCTCATCACTCCAGGTGATGTTCAGAGATTTACCCATTTTCTTGAGTGTATTAGCGCATTTAGATTGAATGTGACTAAAACCTTCACACTCTCGACATTGTATTCCCTTGCCTTTTTTCTTAGCATCAAAAGAATTTTCAGCAGCTTTATTTTTCTAAAATTTGTTAAATCTTCCAGAATTTGAAGATTTATTTCTCATGTTCATCTTTTTCAAAATTTTGTTAAACTTTTAAGTCAATAAAGCAAGAGATTTAGTCATACCTTCCTTTTCGTCACACTCTTCTTCTTCCATGGGGTTCTGAACTTCAGCTTGAAGAGCAATGATTTTCTCCATTTTATTTTGCTTCAGATTCATCTCGAAGGTCTGCAACGAGCCCATCAATTCATCCAATCTCATAATG
>JAUPMG010038792.1:0-14350 GCA_031762675.1 Pachysandra terminalis | reverse complement strand
TATATATTTTATTTATTTTAGATTCCAAATCCAAAGGTTGTTTGAAGAAACAACTAAAAGTTATACCTAAATCCACATCATTAAAGGTAGTAAAATATGTAGATAAAAAACAAAATATATATATATATATTTTAATATTATAAGGATTTGAGTAATAATTACAAACTTTTGGAGTATGAAGAGAGCCATTGAAATTATTTTTAGTGATAAGGGCAGGCATAAATTGTTACTAGAATAAAGGTGTCGAACTTGATATAAGACAAGAGGGTAGGTCTTCGTTTGTCTTTCATTCTAAATCAATAACTCATTTTAAGAACCAGTATCTTAAATTCATTCAAGGAACTAATTTTGAAATTTTTTTTGTCGCGTTTGATTAGTATTTAATAAAATAAGTTTTGAACAAATATAAATGTCGTTAATATGCACTAAAATGAGTTCTGACCAAATCTTTTATTTTATTTTTTATTTTAATTATAATTATTTTCATAAAATCCTTAGAGCAACCAACTCGCCAACCCATCTGAAACTAACTCGATTAAATGGGTTTGGGTTGATTTATTTATTAATTAGGTTAGTTTAGATTTAAGATTTATCAACCCGAGAATCAATCCGAACCCAATTGGATAAAATGGGTTCGTGTTGACCTGTTTCCTAATTAGGTTGAGTTTGGATTTAGGTTTTATCAACTCGTCTGAAAATGGGTCAACCTTTATACCCACGTGTGTACCTGTTTAAGTGGTATTTTTTAAGTTTATAATTATTTGATTTTTTTACAGGTATTTTAAAACCTATTTATAAGTTAAAAATATATATTTTATTTTTTTTGAAAAGAAGTCATGTTTATTAAATTTTTAATAATATTGATTAGAATTTAATATATGAAATAAAATTATAACTTATCTTAAATTAAAATTTAATATTTAAATAAACAATAAACAAGCTAGGTAGGTTCAATCTGCTTATTGACGGGTTGTCGAACCTAACCCAGCCCATTTAAACTTGAACCTATTTATAACCCTACTAGAACACGACCCAACTCATTGTCAGATCTAAATATCCCATATCCAAATATAATCTCTGTACAATAATATTTTTTTAAATCGAATAATAACACTCCAAAATAATTTGTGAGAAAAGGGTGTATTTATAAGCTTATCACTATTCACTTAGTTACAAAGTTTTACTATTACAAAAACTCAAAACTCATTCCGTCAAATTGCATTCCATAATGACAGCCAAACGAGGCAGATCATGAGATTTGACTAGTATTTTGGAAATTACCTATCATTTTTTAAGGAGATTACAGTAATTTCGCCCTCCACCTTTGTCTTCCTTGTCTTGCCCACTCGTCGCCTGCTTTTCTCTGAAGGAAAGCAATCCTCACCACACCAAGCAAGAGCTCCAGTAAGAGAGAGAGAGCGAGAGAGAGAGAGGCAGAGAAGATGTCGTCAACCACCACCGCCACCTCCTCCGTCACCACCACCACCACCACCACCGCCAGATCCACCAACATTTCAAGACGGACTTTCTGGTGTTACGAGTGCGACATGAGCGTCTGGCTCTACTCCTCCTCTCCACCTCTTCGCTGCCCTCACTGCAACGGTGACTTCCTTGAAGAAATGGACTCCCCTATCTCCAATTTTCCTAACCCTAACCCTAACCCTAACCCTAACCCTAACCCTAATCGTAACCCTAACCCTAATTCCTTTCTTTCTTCCGTCCCTCCTCCTCTCTCCGCCTATCTGGATCCCTTCATCATTCTATCCCCTTCCCAAACCCTAAGTTCCAGCGCCGCCGCTGCCGTCGCCGCTACCGTCGATGAATTCGACCCCGACGACGACAACGATAACCGCACCTTCGGCGTCTTCCCATCCACCACCGTCCAATTCACCACCATTGATCCTTCCTCCGATTACGACGACGATAACCCCAACGTTAATGTCTTAGGATCCAACACCGTCCGTCCTACCTCCGACTACGAGGACGACCGGGCCTTCGAATTCTTCCAATCCAATCTCTTCCAGTCCGCCACCATTGATCCTACCTCCGACGACGACGACTATGATCACGACCGCTCCTTCCAGGTCTTCCCGTCCGTACGCACTGCCACCGCTGGACCTACTTCCGATGATTACCCCCTTGGTAGACCTTACCTAGATCGTTTGATGGAACATCTCGCTGATCCCGAAGATCACGTCACCAACCACGGATCGACACCGGCATCGAAGTCTTCCGTCGAATCCATCCCGACCATCAAGATCACCAGTTCATTCTTGGCTTCTGATACGATTCTCTGTGCAGTATGCAAGGATGAGTTTGTGATCGATGTTGAAGCCAAGCAATTGCCTTGTAAGCATATCTACCATCCAGATTGTATACTCCCATGGCTTTCGCAGCACAATTCGTGCCCTGTTTGTAGGTTTAAGCTACCTATTGAGGATACTGAGGAGCAGAGATCGTCGATTCATCGATCTAGGTTTTCATTTAGATTTGGGGATTTCATGTTGGAGGTCGACGATTTGCCGGGAATTAGGGAGAGTTACAGACATGCTGCTAGGAGGCAAGCTGCTAGGAGCCGCAGGATCGCTTCGGTGTCGTTACCGACTCAGATGGCCCAAGCTGGGACGAGTTCCGCCGGGCCTGCTACTAGTGGCGAGACTGTTTCGAGCTGGCCGGTCCGGGAAGGGAGTCGTCTGGGTAGTGGCAGAGTTGGAGTTGGCGGTGAGAGTAACTCGGTAGATGAAGATGGTGATACTGTGATGTCTGATGTCAGGGGAAATTTGTACGATTGAATGACGGCTGCGGTTACTCAGGGTTCTATAATTTTTGCAGAACTTAGGTATGTTGGTTAATCCTGCATTCTTGTTCTTGGTTTCCCTTTGTTGTGAATTTGGTTTCTTTACTGAAAGAAATTGAGATTTGTAGAAGTTGCTCTCATTGTAATTCTATTGTCGATTTTTATACATAAGTGTCTCATATGTTGATAAAATCTTCACTTGAATTGTTTAATTAGCTTATTACACATTCCCAAAAAAAAAAAAAAAAATAGTACACATTAATCGGAAATTACAAAACTACAAAAGAGATTGTCATTGAAAGTAGAAGTTAAGAACTCAAAGACATTAGCATTTTTTGTTGATATCAATGGGTTTTCTAGATCATTCTCATCTCATTACCTTTTCTCCTTATGCTTTTGTTAGACTTTGTTTATATATCTGATTATATTGAAAGCAATTAGAGATATACAGCTGGTAATGGGAATTACTGCGAGGTGTTGATATAGGGAGAGTACTATTCCTCAACTGAGTGCAGAACAATGGTTAGGTTGAGCTGAGAGGAGGGATTTGAGGTGTGGGAAAATTCTCTTTAATGAGGTTCAAGCTACATTTAGGAGCTATATTCTTGTAGATTGATGAGTGTTTATCGTATTTTTAGTATCATATAAGCGTTTAGTAGACAATCGTTCCTACTTTCATTTCTGCGGAAGTATTGTTAATAATGGTCCATAGAACTGAAACAAGCAATTGGAATCTAATATTCCTTAATGGATCTTTACAATGCTCAGATTAGGAAAGGTGAAGCATTGAGAATAGATTCCTGTGCTATATTGGATTTGCTCCCTATTGAACTCATCATGGTCTTGATATGATAATGGAGAAGTAAGGAGTTCTTCTGTTGGATTTATGCAAAAAGGAAAAATAAGGTATTTTTTATGTTTTTGCTGATGGCATATCTGTAGCTGCTTTAGTTTACTTCTACACAAGGGAAAGAATTGGCTGTAGGTAGAAGCTTTGCAGAGAAATGTGTTTTTCTTCTTCTCTCCGGCATCCCTTCTTCTTCCGCTTCCTATTCTTCTGCTGATGCCTATTGGAATCGGATTTTTCCTTATCAACCTGATCCAGAAAATCCCCTCGTCCGAACTAATCACTTCTTGGTATCTCAATCCTGTATTCTTGCACTCAAAATGAATCTCATCAACCCCAGAACAAGTATTGTGTTATAACATAAACATTTACTCAATGTATTCTTGGATTAGTACCTTGCAGGAGGTTTTTTCTTTGGTTTCCCTTTAAGAAAACTTAGGTTTCGACAGTGACCGAAGTTTTTTCTACACCATTTTCTAGCTACATTAATGGGGTTTCATTGTCCCACAGAACATCCACTCAATGTTTTCAAGAGACTAATGGTGTTTTCTTCTTGTTCCTTCGTCTTCTGGCCACTCATCAATGTCATCATCTAGGCAAAAGTGATATTCTCCATGATCTGACACATTCTTTCATAATACTCGTAGCTCCATAATTAGAAAAAGCTAATGTCTGGAAACGTGTTTTTTTTGGATGCGGCCTTATCATCCATGTACCTCATTGTTTCCAGAAATCCAAATGGTTTGTTTAGGCTTTTACCTCTTGCCCATACCCATCAAAGAATGAACCTGACTGACTCATTAATGTTTCCATCAGTTTTGGTGACCTAATCATCTGCTTGATCCGAACGTTTATATCTTAGTCTTGCATGACATTGTATTCCACAAGTTGTGAAGCTTATTATTCACCATATAGTTTAGTTTATAATAATTGTTAATTTTCTATGAACGCATCTATATATTTGTTTTGCCTCTCCAAATAATTTCGATATCGCACTAATAATGGTGCTCCCCTTTATTTTTATGTTGCTATTCTTTGTTCAGTCTAGACTCCATCCTTGGTTTCGAATTGTGTTGAATCTTGCTCAGGGATATTTGATATTCTTGGCCAGCATGTCCCAGTTATTTTTACAACTGATCTCAAACTAATAAATAAGGGCTTACGCAGCTGCATGGCATGCTTCTTCTGGTCATTTCAAAGATTGATACTGGAAGTATGGTTTCCTGCAAGGATATTGTCTGTCCATTTGGAATTAGATTAAGTTCAGGGTCTTCTTAGATTGCACAATGGGCACCTTCTCACCCTTTACTCAACATAGGACCCACTGTTAATACCCTTTTTGTTCTGGTTTGTTAGGGCTCTGGATTAGGCTGTGTCTTTACCCCCAACTGATCCACCATCTCCGACTCTCTGTGGCCGAAGGCAAAGTGGCAAGATATTTCGCACAAAAAAAAAAAGTCGTGTGTGTGTGTGCACTTCAGGTTGATTCATGAATATCACATCATGAATGCTGCAAGGCATGCATTTGTCACAATGGAAGTTTAGGTTGTGAAATATGTAGCAATATGGTGATGTTACATTGTTAGTGATATATAGTTGGATAAAAGATCAATTGCCTTTTGTGTGTGTGTGGGTTGATTTGGGGGGTGGTTGTGTGACTACTGTTTGAGGTGCAGCTCCATGGGCTGGGCCTATAAAGTAACCTTTGACTTATTATTAATGGTAATAGCTATGGACTAGGATGGAATACCTAAAAAGAAAAATATGCTTTTTCTAAGTTTCTTTCTCTATCCATCTTGCCGTATGTCTTAGTTAATTAGTGGTAAGATTAGGATGGATTCTGAACTCTGATTAGTGGTTCGACTCTTGATTATTGATCTAGCAAGCTGACATCCGCCACCTTATCAAAACTTAATAACTATGAAGTAACTGATTTCTGGTTTAGTTGTCTAAACATAACCCAGAATTTAAAGAACTCAAATAAGCAATCTTTTATCAGGTTTTTCCATTGTCAAGAATTTAGTACCTAAACGCAGATAAGCAATCTCTCTTCATGGTTTTACCTTGTGAAGTATGGGGATTGTAATTATATTTCTTTTTTATATACTCTCCCAGGCCTGAGTCTTATTTCCCTTTTTTTTTTCTTGCAGTTTGATTTGCAGTAATCAATTCTTGTTTAGTAATTTAAACTGAATCTAGTATCCAAATAAGCAATCTGTTCATTGATTTTACCATGTATAGTATGACGACCATCCTCTAAATATGTTACTTTTAAATGCTTAATTATTTTTCTTTTTTATGTACACTCATCCTGGCCCGAATCTTATATCCTTTTCCTCTGAGGTTTTATTTGCAGTTCATGTACAGTCAGTTGTCGCCTGCGAGTCTTGAGCGAATTTCTATGTAATTTGTGTAAATGACATGCAATTCTGCAGTGGAAGGCCTTACAACTACTATTACTACTACCCAGATGATGTACATGTATATTTTGTTGTTCTCCCTCTCACTCTCTCAAGACCACTTCTCATTCTCTATCTACTTTCTTTTAATGGCACACATGGAATTTACTTCTTGATAGAAACTGGTGTACATCAAGTTCACTCTTTTTTTTTTTTTTTTGACGACCCGGGCGTCCGGGCCGGCTTGTACGCACCATGACTAATCCCCAAGACCCTGAAGTTAACAACCAGTTAAACCTCCAGTGGTCCCAAGTGAAACGGCCCCCCGCAGAATCGAATCCCAGACCTGATGCTTCAGAAGGCACCAGCTGCAAGTTCTCTTCTAATTTTGAATAACAAATAGAAGGGGAGGTGTGTCTTCTTTCCTTTGGATGATGTTGCAGATTGTCTCTCTATATTATCCATGTAGTTTATCAAACTCAAAACATCTGCTTGCTTGGTCATGACTCTGTATCTGTTTACTTTACAGTGCCTTTGTTTTTGTGCTAAAAATTCATGTTGTTTGAACTGTGATTCTGAGAAGTAGTTTACTCTGTTCACACTGCATTTACTTCCTGTTGGTGTATGCAGGAGTTCTACAGCAATTAAATCATAAAATTATATATCTTTTTAAAAAGTGAATTTATTCAAAACTCTTATATCCATTCTACAAAATTCATACATTGAAATAGAAGAAGGTGAATTAGGAAAGGAAAAAACCACTTCAATGTCATAGAAATAATAAGCTTCATTCAAGTTTTTTTTTTTTCCCTTGAGAAAATTGTTATATATGTAAGATAATATTAAGTATTACTTTTTTAAATATAAGTGTTTGGAATTTAAGTCATAAATGTAATACTTTAATTACAGTTTCAGATTCTAAAAAAGCAAAATTTGGGGTTTAGAACTTAGGAAGTCGAGATTAGGATGAGGTTCTTGGACTTGAAACGGATTAAGACCCATGAGTCTAATTGGAGAGATCAAAGATGTCATTTATGAGTTTTATGGAATAGTTTAAGCCCATTTATTTCGCTTATATAAAAGTTTTATTAACTAAAAAACTTACCAAATCATATCGTCAAAGCTTTTTATGGAATTATATAAAATCTCCAAAGTGAACTGGGTCAGTTCTCATCATAAAATTCCCATTTGTTTAATTACACAAACACACACACACATATATATATATATATATATTGTCGTATAATTCTAAGGGCCCGATTGGTCCGTGGAATTGGAATTGGAGCCTCCAATTCCAATTTTTCTGTTTGGGAGTGCATTAAGGAATTTGAATTCTATGTGAATTTCACATTATTTATTTGTAGGCTGTTTTTGAAGCTGTTGAATTCACAAGTGGGAGGTTGCTAATTGCAATTCTCTACTTGCAGATTTAAAATGGATGTGACAATTGGTTGGGTCGGATTGACCATATCTATCTTTAACATAATAATAAAATTATTTTTTATACAATTCTTATCTTCCTTTCTCATCATCCCCATTCCTTATAAGGAAAAAAAATTTAAAATTCAAATTTCAATTATTTTTTGACATCCAATCATGAAAATCTCAATTCTACTTAATTTCAATTCTCAATGAATAAGAATTAGAATTTTAATTTCTACAATCAATTTCAATTCTTCGAAACAATTAGACCTTAAGGCTCCGTTTGGATATCGAGAAAATGTGAGAGAATAAAAGTAATATTAAGGCTCCGTTTGGATATCGAGAAAATGTGAGAGAATGAAAGTAATATGAAAAGAAAGTGAAAGTAGTATGAAAAGAAAGTGAAAATAACTTTCTTGAAACTGTTTGGATGTTGTAAGAAAATTAAAATAATTTTCAATTCTGCCCTTATACCACAAGCCATATATATAGTATCAAACCAACTTTGGTTTGGTTAGATTTTTAGACTTTAAATTTGGTTTGCGTTTTAATATTATAAAATAAAATTAGACCGACTTGATTTTGGGTTGAGATCGGTTTAAATCGACTCGATTTAGTTTGGTTTAGATTATATACGATGTTAAGCCCTATTCATCAATTCTAATGATTCTATTTTTTTTTAAGTTTAAAAAAAAATAAACTCAATCAAATTTTATTAAACTTTAAAAAAAGTAATAAATTTTTATGAGTCCCACCTCTCTTGATTTTAATATAGAACATGCAACTCTTTTTTTAATTTTTTTTTGTCATTTCATATATATATATATATATATATATATTTTACTTTTTTTTTAATTAATAATTTTTTTAATTATATATTGAGAAAGAGAATAATGAAAACAAATATTTTTTTTCTTGCCAAAATAATCGTGTATATATATATATATGTATATGTATATACACACACTATTATTTTGGCAAGAAAAAAAATATCTGTTTCTATTATTCTCTTTCTCAAAAAATAGTAGGATCCATTTTTTTTTTTTTTGTAATTTCTTGCTATCTAAACGCTCACGAGAAAGTATACTGTCGTTTTTCTTTTCTCACTGTCGGTAACGAAATATAGCCTAGTGGAATTCTTGTTAGAAGTGCCTTTTCATGTATTTGCAATAGAAAGGAAAACAACAAATCCTCCATCAGTTATCTATTGTTATGTGAAAGAAAAGGACAATGAAAGGACCTGGCATTTTTTTAACAGAAACGAGAAGTTAAAGTAATGGGACACTCATGTTTTGCAAGCAAAGCAATCCCCCCACCCAAAACAACAGAAAAAGGAGTTTAGGCAATTCCCAACTTGTATTATCCACTGTTACTCTATTCCTATTTATTATCACAACTACTATCCGATTCTCGTTAATCACAACCGTCCATCACCTTTCGCTAATCCATCAAGGTGGCCTACTAAACTCGAAGTCCACCAAATCTCTACATGTCAGTGGTGAACCAATTAGAATGCTACAGCTAAGATCTATCATGTATCATTACTCCTACACATTTCATTAATTCTTTTATCTTTTTAATTTTAGCTTTTCTAGAATCAGTGCCAAAAGTCCTTAATTCCATGCAAAACTTTTAAAAATTTCAGAAACAGAAAGCACTTTCACTATAACTTCCTTTCGGTTAAAGAACTTCAAAGAAAGGCTTCTAAGATGTGGCTTTCTAAGTCAAACTGGCGGCCACACGACTCTTTTCCCTCAGTATATAAGAAGCTATCCCAAGCTTTGTCAATACATCTCATTGATTTACCTCTCCACGAGCTTTTCATCAGAGTTCACTTTTCACCTCCGAAAATTTTCAAATTCCGGTCGATCAAGTTCTCGGGGAAATGGTGTTCGACGGCGGTTTCGGAGACATGCTGGTAAAGGTTGGACTGTTCATATTTGTTCAAGCTTTGGTATACCTTATCCTTTCAAATTCATCCAATATCTTCGCTGAAACTAAGATGAGATCACTGAGTTTCAAGACTACTGGTCGTTCCTATAGTATATCTCGAATTTTCGCCGCTCTCTCCGACTTACCACCCGGTGGCGAGCTCCTATCGCCTTCATTAAGGGATGGCCGACGGTCCGTAACCGGAGAAGCTTTTGCCACTGATGATTACAAATCCTAGTTGGTTTTGGTGTATTAATTGAGGTGTTAGTTATCAGGCCTCACTTAGAGATATATTAAAGAGTATAAATTAATTTGTTGTTTGAAATGAGTAGCTGTACTGTAAGCAGAAGCAGTACAAGTAAATCTCAAGATTGTTATTCCTTAATTTGTTCTGTGGTATATTATATTTCTTGAATTGAAATATGTTTTCTTTTGATTAAGGTATTCTTTAACTTTTGCCGTCGATGATCACAAATCGATTGGTTGGCTCACTCGTTTGGCCGACCCGGGTCTCCACTTAATATGATGTCCATACTTGATTAGAAGTGAAGTGACTCCTTCCTTAAGTTAGGAGATTGAGTCTTATTAGGAGTTGAGTTGAGTCTCCTATATCTAGGAGACTCCACCTCCTCCTATTAAGCACTCCACGTTTTTGGACTCTCCATCATAGAGAAACTCTCTTCTCTTATAATCTCTTCTTTTTTCTTTGAGATCCGGATTGCTGCTAGATACCCATATAGATATCTGATCGTATTGAGTTTCAAATATTGTATGCGGTTCTTGTAATCACATATTTTGATGTAAGACATTTTTTGAGTTGATAGAGATCTTTTGTTGCAGATCCGATAAGTGTGTACTGAGATACGTGACCCAGTTCGTCTACAACCTTCAAAAAGGAAATACCAAATGACTCCCACAAAACATTTCTCTTGGACTTCTTCCTACTCCACTATCACGTTCTAGCATGAAATTCCTCATTTAGTGGGTAGATTAATATTAAGGCTCATTGGACATAAATATTCTTTAAGGGGGATTCTAGAAAAATCTTATAAGGAGGTAGAAGGACTTTCTAAAAAAGACTTTTAAGGGTGTGGAAAGGAGAATCATATAAAAAATTTTAGAGAATGATCTAGAATCATTTTTAGCCATTAGATTTGTGACACTTGTTTTAATTTAGATCATGCATTATAACTCAAGGGCCTATATAAAGGAGAGAGGCCTTCATTTGTAAAGTAACTTAGAATCTTAAAAGTTGTAAAATTCTTTGATGAAGAATATAAATTCTTTCTTGATTTACTTTCTGTGTTTTCTTTACTTCTAGCACTTAAAGCATTGTAGGAGAAAAATTGAGATGTGTTACAAAGAATTAATTAAGCACAAGTATCGCATGATTAATATAAAAAGCTTCACAGCCGTGACACCACTCTAAGATAAGGTCTCTCACACTTTCCGGATTGGCCCAGCCAATCTCGATCCTCATACTCTTGAATTTGGTTGCATCTCAGTCCTTCCAACGGATTTCTGGTGAAGGATGAGAAAAGAAAAAAAAAACTTCCATTAGCTATCAATTGCCACGTGAAGGAAATGGATACTGAAAGGGCGTGGCATTTTTTTTTATTTATTTTTAAGAGTATAAACGAGTTAGTTAAAGTAATGGAAGTAACATGCATGTCACGAGGGCATGGGACAAAAGAGAAAGATGTAAGAACTCATGGGATACTCATTTTTTTCAAGCAAAGCAACCCCCACTGAAAAAACAAAAGGGAAAAAAAGAAAAAGAGGTTAAGGGGCGTGTTTGTCATTGTTTTTTCGGGTCTTATAAGTGACTCTTAAGCTCAATAGTGTTTTAAATAAATAAATAAGCGTTTGGTAAATTCAAGTGAAAAACGATTCTACGAGACTCTTTTAATCCAAATGTTAAATTTCTTGAAGATATTATATTCTACTTCTAAAATCACGTTTGTAGAAATCAGTTTAAACTGTTATTTATTCAAGTTGGAATCGTTTGTAGAAACGATTCCAACTGTTATTTATGATCTTATATGCCCCTATAAAACTTTTAAAATACCTATGTTATCTTTACGAACAAAACTGTTATCGAATAATATAGGTTTTTTAAGGAACCGCTTCTTCCAAGAAGCAACACCAAACAAACCCAAAGCAATCCCTAAGCAAAAACCTAATCAACTTTCCAACTTTTATCGTCGACTATTACTCTAATTCTACTATCCGATTCTCATTAATCAGAACCGTCCATCACCTTTAGCTAATCCGTCAAGGTGGCCCACTACACTCGAAGTCCACCAAATCTCTACAGATCAGTGGTGAACCAATTAGAGTGCTACAGCTAAGATCTATCAAATATCGTTGCTCCTAGACGTTTCCTTTTAATTTGGCATCTTTTTTATTTTAGGTTTTCTAGAAACATTGCCAAAAGTCCTTAATTCCATGCAGTTTTGTGGTCAAACTTTTAGAAAGTTCAGAAACAGAAAGCACTTTCCCTATAACTTCCTTTCGTTAAAGAACTTCAAAGAAAGGCTTCTAAGCGCTGTGGCTGTTCAAGTCAGACTGGCGGCGGCCAAATGACTCTTTTCCCTCTCTATATATAAGGAAGTAGCCCAAGCTTTGTCAATACATCTCATTGATTTACCTCTCCACAGCTATTCATCAGAGTTCTATTTTCACCTCAGAAACTTTTCAAATTCCGGCCGATCAAGTTCTCGGGGAAATGGCGTTTGACGGCGGCTTGGAAGACATCTTGGTGAAGGTTGGCCTGTTCATGCTTGTACAAGCTTTGGTCTACCTTATCCTTTCCAATTCATCCAATATCTTCTCTGAAACTAAGATGATGAGATCACTCAGTTTCAAGACTACCGGTCGTTCTTATAGTATAACTTCTCGTATTTTCGCCGCTCTCTCCGACTTACCACCGGGTGGCGAGCTGCTATCGCCTTCGTTAAGGGGTGACAGACGGTCGGTGACGGGGGAAATTTATGCCGTCAATGATTACAAATCTTAGTTGATTTGGGTGTATTAATTGAGTTGTTACTTATCAGGTCCCACTTAGAGATATATTAAAGAATATAAATTTAATTTATTGTTTGAAATGAGTAGCTGTACTGTAAGCAGTACATGTAAATCTCAAGATTGTTATTCCTTTGTTATGTTGTATATTATATATAGGTTGTATTGAAGTATGTTATTTTTTTATGAAAGTATTCTTTAACTTTTGCTGTAAATGATCACAAATCGACTGGTTCTTCACTTAATGAGATGTTCATACTTGATAAAAGTGTGGTGACTCTCTCATTAAGTTAGAAGATTGAATCTTATTAACAGTAGAGTATAGATGAGACTCCTCCTCCCATTAAGCACTCCACGTTTTTGGACTCTCCAATCTTAGAGAAACTCTTTTTTCTCATAATTTCTTCTTTTTTTTCTTTTGAGATCTGAATTGCTGTTAGATTCTCATACAGAGATCTGATCGTATTGAGTGTGAAATATTATGTGTAGTTCTTATAATTAGACATAAAATATTTTTCAATTCGATAAAGATTTTTCGTTGCATATCCAAATTTGTGTGTACCAAGATACGTGATCCAATTCACCTACAACCTTCAAAAAGGAAATACCAAATGACGCCCACAAAACATTTATCCCGAACTTCTTCCTACCTGACGTTAACGATGGGTGAGGATCATTTCCTCTGCACACAAATAATCTTGAGTTCATAAAACAATTTAGGTGAGGAAACAATTACAATTTTTCTTTCAAGGTTATTTGTGTGCACGGGAGGATCTCCTACGCACCAGTTCGCAGAAGATCAAAACTCTACAAAAATTACAATTTTGCCCTCGATCCTCATACTCTGGTTGCATATCAACCCCAGCAGATTTCTGCTGAAGGATTAAAAAAGAACAGAAAAAAATCTTCTATTAGCTATCAATTGTCACGTGATGGAAAAGGACAATGAAAGAACGCGGCATTTATTTTATTTTATTTATTTTTAAGAGTATAAAAGAGTTAGCTAAAGTAATGGAAGTAACATGCATGTCATGAGGGAATGTCATGGGATACTCATGTTTTGTAAGCAAAGGCAATCCCCAACGAAAAAAATAGAAAAAGAGGTTAAAGCAATCCCCAAATAAAACCTAAACAACTTGCCAACTTGTATTATCCGCTACTACGATCCTACTATCCGACTCTCATTAATCAGAACCGTTCATCACATTTAGCTAATCCGTCGGTCAAGGGCACGTCGCCTACACAGGTTTCGGTCCACCCAACAACAGACTAATAATGGGCACGTGACACGTTTTTATTATTATTGCACGTGATGAGTGGTTGACGGTATAGACCAAATTAACGGGACGTTTCCGTTAGTTTGACGCTTTGTATTTTTTTAATATGAAAAAACTCCTTCCTCGCACACCGCAATGGATGAATATCCGCTGTTGTGTTTGCTGTCGGGTTAAGCTCGTGCCAACGCGTGGCATAGCATAGCCCTAAGCTCTTTTGAGAAGAATCGTTTGAAAGATCGTCAATCCAACAAACGTCGCTTGTTAACCAGAGTGTTAACACCCGTCAAATCGAAGAATGTCTTGGTTTGACCCGTGGTTGACCAAATCAGTGGAGATTTTGAAATTTTTTTAGGATCCCGCTCCTTTCTAGGGCTAATTTTTCATTTCTTCCCAAACACAAACGGTTCCAGAATCTCTCTCTCAGTCTGGTTTTTGATTTGTCCTAAACCACTTCGAAACCCAAGGCTCTCCATTGGGATTTCAGGGATATCTTTATGAGGAATAGAGCTTATTGGCGAATCCCTTCGTCCCTGATTTTTCATTTCTTCTAAATCACTTCAAACCCAGCGAATCCCTTCGTCCCTGATTCATCCAGCCTTGCAAAAAACCCTATATCTAAACCCTGTTAAAACCCTAGATCTATTCCCTGTTA